>WBNH01002709.1:364461-419714 GCA_013401255.1 Urocolius indicus | reverse complement strand
GGGGTGTGTGTATGTGTGTGTGTGTGTCAAGTGATATCTTGCACACTGTGGTTATTAAAGGCATTTGTGTAGCTTCAGTGACAACTATGGCCGCTTTGAGCAAGTCATTGTCAGTCTGGTGGCGTTACTGCCCCACACTATAATGAATTTAGGAGCAACCTTAACGTTTCCATACATCCTCTAAGAAGTTTACCTCTGGAGCTAGTTTTAGGCAAGCTTTGAATTCGGTTTGTAAGTCCATTTGGGAAACTGCTAAAGAGTCCGTTCCTCTCAGTACCAGACTTTCAGAAGCGTGAAACAGCCATTTTGAAGAATCCTTCCTCTGAGGGGCCCGTCAGGCTGTGGTGTGAACAGATCTTGCAGCGTTTTGTGCCATGCTCATTTGAAAACTTGGCCATACGTGGGAGCTGCGGGTGCTCAGCAGTTTTGCTAATCTGGCTTTCATTTCAGTGCCTAAGTGAGAGCTGAGGACTGGCGGGTTGGGTGAGTTTTTGATAATGTAGGCCAGCGTTTGGAAATTTGGCTCTGGACTCTTCTGAAGTCTGTCCCCGGGTGACTGTAATCAGTCACGACTCGTGTTCAGTGTGGAGATAGTAAATGCCTTGAGCCTGAGAATCAGAGAAAGAAGCCTCTGTTTGTTCAGGTGTAAAAATGTGTCTGCAGCCTCCTTGTCCTGATTTGTCACATTATCACTCTCAGTTTCCAGTGAAGCTAGTGGCAGTTATCCAAAAATCAGGTCATGCTATCAGTGAATATTTTGATTCCCAGTTATTTGCAGAGTGTCCCGGTGCCACATGTGCAGGGAGCCGTGGCTGCCTCGAACAAGACATGGAAGAACACCGAAAAATTACCTTTCTGTCATAGGCACAAAACACTGAAACCGATCCCAAAGCAGAAGGCCGGTACAAAGCATTTGCATCACTTCAGTTCCAAAACAATCTGGTGCTCTGAGAACCACAAAGCACTTAAATACTTCTACTTATTTCTTTTCTGTGGCCCTGGGAGGGTAGAGAAATGCCAGAGTAATTGAGGAATTGAGCAAGCAGTGCACACTCAGGTCTTCAAATTGACCAGTAGTTCTGAATAATCAACTTCACGGTTGTCAGCTTTGGTTTCCAAAGCCTATTCTCCAGAAGTGGTTAGCAGTAAGCTTGCAGAAGATGCAAACACCTTGTGCTTTAGCACCTCTGGGAAGAAAATGCATCCAAAAATGTAAATGAGCACATCAGAGCAAGGGCCACTGGGGAAACTGTGGAGTGCCCAGACAGCAAGGTAGTCTCAGACATGGGAAGAACTTGTAGTTGGTCCAATTCTGCTTCCAAACTGAGTGGCAAATGTAATCTTTCTTCTGTAACTCCTTTTGGAGTTGCCACTGCACCTAAATTGTCTGGTTCTTTCCATGAATGAGAAGAAATTTACTTATTTAATCCTCTGGGAGAATTCATGGATGTGCAAAACATGCACATGCACACAGACATGTGCTCTGGCTGGAGCTGTAACCCCAGTGCAGCTCACAAAGACCTTTCCCCCCTCTCCTTTTCTTCTTTCATAGAGCTCATCCATACAGTTCTGCTGTCAGAGCAGGTCAGAGCTGCTGGACAGTGGGTCTCCTTCTCTCGTGCCCCAACAAAACCTCTTTATGAGTGAAATAGATGCTGTGTATGTGTGTACAGGACTCCTGGCATTTTACAAAGCCTGGAGCCAGGCTAGGCAAACGTTAGGAGCTGTTTGCTGAGTGCATTTATTGCCTTTGCATAATTTATGAGCTGGAGGGGTTTGACCATCATTCGTCTCTGCCAGAGGCTGGCACTGAGGGCTCTGGAGGATGGAGCTGTAAATTGGATGGTGTGCTCCTGCTGAGCTCCCAGCAAAGTCCTCGGGTCAGTATGGGAATTTAATACCAGGAATGGAACTGCTCTCTCTGAGTGCCATGTGGGCCTCTGTGCAGCAGAGGCTGTTTTGGCAGCCACAGCGACTGGCCAAATCACGAAGCTGTCAGTCACTGGGCATGTTGTGAAGGGAGCCTGAGCATTTTTAATCGGCTTGGCATCCGTGCTGCTTCCATAATGGACACCAGTAGGTCTCAGTCCTTCGCCATATGCTTAACTCTGGAGACAAGGTGCTTCTGGGTATAGCAGTAATTATTTGATGTGGAATTAAGCAGACCTTGAAATTAGAACTGGACTGTCAGAGAGCAGGAGGCTTAACACTCTGATGGAAATAACTTCCCACCGACATCGCTCTGTGCACTTCCTCTGCAGATTCACTCGGATGCGGGGAACTGTTTGGCTGGCAAATTCAGATGTCGCTGCTGGCAAGTGCTCTTCTCCCCAAGTACCACCACACTGCAGAAAACACAAAACCCTGAGCTCTTTCCAAGCTTCTGAGTCGGGAAAAAACTTAATCCACAGCAGAGGAAAGATTCCATAAACCAGACAAAAAACAGTAGGGAGAAGGAGATGCTGCAAAGCACTGTGACCGCATCTGGGTCACAGAAGATGTGCACATGTGCCCTGGCAACCAGAGTGGATGGCAGGTTAAAATCCTTTGAACCCTGCTGCTAAAGGGAATCTTTTTTGCCTGCTTATATATCCACTTTTTATCCCTTTTTTTCTTTCTCCTATTAGCTACAGATATTACAGTTAGGACTTGGAGTTTTTCTGGAGGGTAGGCAAAGGACATAAATGGAGCAATTGGTTCTGAGCTCCCTGTTGTAACGTGTGTCATACGTTATAATGCATCCTAACTGACAGAGCACACAGTGCAGGGACCCCAGAGCTGCTGGGCCATCCTGGCTGTCACCAAGCAGGGAAAGAAAGTGCTGTAGCCCAAAAGCTGAATGCTTACAATAGCTGTAAAATAGAGCTAGGAAATGGGAAATCCTTGTGGCATGCTGTGAGTGTCATGAATGGAAGTCCATGTTGACTTTTGTGTAAACGTAGGGCCCTGCTTTGCAAACATGCTTGCCTGTGCATACCCTCCTACCAAAATCTCATAGATGTAGTCACACTGAAGTCAAAATGCACAATATTTACAGGGTAAGGATGTGAGTACTTTATATAAATACTGGACTGTTCTAGAAATGAGCAGTTTTCCTTTTGTTGGTCAAGTGCACTCTTTGCATTAACTTAGTCGTTGTGGGAGAGTTTCAAAGACATAGAATCCTCTAATGGTCAGGGCTAGAAGAGACTTCTAGAGCTCATCCAGCCCAGCCCACTGCTAGAACAGGTTCCCCTCAAACTGTCCTCTGTGGAACTCCACTGGCCACAGGATGATGGATGAAGATGAGGAAAAAGCCAGTGAAAAGTTCTAAATTAAAGAACACATAGAAGGTGATTTGTGCAAATCAAATACATGCATTTGTGGGTGTATTTGGCTGCGTCTGTTCATGTCCCACTGCATAGTTAACCTTTGGAATTCACATAGTATAACTCATTCCAAAGCAATTTAGTTGTCTTATGAAAATACTCAAAGATGCATTAAATGGGATCCAAATGCATAAAGGGCTTAACTGGCTGCTCTAGCAACATAACATAATCAACTATCTTTGATTTAGGAAAGCCTGGTTCTCCTCTTTTGTGAGCTTGTGCTCTCCTTTGAAACATCTGCCATTAGGTCCACAGGGGTATGAGTTCATCCTGGAATGATGCAGGCAGTTCAGCCTCCTACAATCTAAAACTGTAGTTTAAAAACGAGGAACCAGACAGAGGTTGTTTTCCTCATTCTGCTGCTGTAGAGGCAGCCAAGTGTGACCACTTCATAGTGACCCAGAATTAGATGAGATGAATCAGATCCATTGCAGAGAGAAGCAGCTACGTGTGAGTTGAGTTGCCTGGTCCTTACAGTCTTGCTTCCAGCATGGCTTTTGTACTTCTAGCAAATGTAAACATGTTTGGCTTTCTGATTCTTATCTGCACTGATGCTTGATTCACCTGGTCCTGCTGTATTTCTACAATAGTGAAAGTTATTAAAAAGATGAGCAATGGCACCTGATAAATAGCAAAACCCGCTAATGTTACTGTTCAGTTCTTTGTAGTAAGTGTTTACTATCATACCTGGGCTTTTCCTGAGTGACAGAGAACCTCAGTAAATCAATTAACTTGGCACATTTTTGCTTATCATAGAATCACAGAATGGTGGGGAGTTGGAAGGGACCTTTAGAGATCACCCAGCCCAACTCCCTGCTGAAGCAGGGCCCACCTAGGTCAGGTCACTCAGGAACATGTCCAGGTGGGTTTTGAAGACCTCCAGAGAAGGAGACTCCTCACTCTCCCTGGAGTTCTGCTGTGATCTCCAAATTCTTTAGTTTGTCAGCAGTAAGCAAAGACACAAAGTGAACCCTGTAAGTAGACCTGGAAAAGGGCAGCATTGCAAATACTTCTGGACTGGGCAAACTGGAGCCATTTCCAAACTCTCTTATGGGAGGAGCCTTTGAAGGCAATGTGTTGGCAGGCAGTGTGAGAAATACTGTCCATCAAAAGGACACAAAATAGCTCTCTAATGCTGTTTTTCTTCTTCAGTGATCCAATTTTGGAGTCTAAATGTGCCCATGCCCCATCAGCACCTGTGCACGTGAATGAAACTAACAGAGGACATTGCAAATGGCTTTTGTTGTTTCACTGCAATTGTTTTATCTTTCAAACACACAAATGCATCGTCTTCAACAAGAGTGTTGAAGAAAATTCTCTCCCATACAGTAATTGATCTGTTCCCCAGAGGTACCAGATTTGGTGCCACAGGGTTTGCAGGTGCTTCAGCCATCTTGTTCCCATCAATCTTTCATTTTTTTCACTGTTGCAATTTTCTCTTACCTGTCCTTTTCTCTTTTTGTGTTTCAGTGTGACAGCGACAGTGATCCAGAAGAAAAGGTAAGAAAGGGAATCAGTATGGGAGCAAAAATAATTTGCTGGATTTGGTTTTTGTTCTGTTATTTAGTCAGAGTTTCTTTTTGGATTGATCTAAAGCATCTCTAGTCAAAGAAAAGATTTTGTTTCCTTTGATTTAATTTTGGAGTAGACCTCCAAGGAAAGAGAATTCAAATGAATATTTTGGAGGCTACACAATTAATCTTCAAGCATATCAAGGCCATGGTTTGTGTGGGCTGTTTATGAACACCAGGCTCACTACCAACCCTTTCTGTGGCTACGTTTTCCCTTGGCAAGTTCTAACAGCAACTGAGTATGTTTGTAACCCTCACATTTGCACTGTTTAACAGTTATTTAACCACTGTTATTGCCTGTTTTGCTTCTCTGCAAACAAGGGTCTTCAAACTGAAATTAAAGTGTTATGGTTGATGTATATATCTGTTTTTTTTAGAAACAGCATTTGGAAACTGTACATTAAGTCAAGTGACACAACTTGCTGATAATTGTCTCAATAACTTTGTGTTTCTAAGTGGAAAAAGAATGTCACACTGGAAGAGTCAGGCACTGATCTCTAATGCTCTTTATTGTTGAGAACACTAATAGTAATGAAGTAGTGTTCACACTAATGCATGTTTTTATGTCTTATTTTGTGAGCAGACTAACATCTACCTTCTTTCTTGGGTAAAAATGAAACAACCATTGCAAAACAAAACCAAGTTGCTCTAATTTCTTTATTTCCAGGTTGGATTTTGTGAGTTTTTATTTATATGTTGAGCCTTCAGGGATGTTTTAATAATGTAATCACTTTTGCCTCCTCTTTCACTGGATAAGTTGGGGAAGAGTAAAGTAATGTCAGGAAATATCATTCATGTATCATTCATTGAATTGTTTAGAGTTTCATGAGTGGTCTGATTAACTAGCTTCAAGTCCAACTGAGAAGGAGAGAGATGACCATGCTGGTGTGCAGCTTATACAACAAACAAAGAACCACCGTGTTGTAAAATCTACAAAGAAACAATGAATGCAGAAATCACCTTTCATGAATTTAATCAGTTTTCTGTGGGATTTGTGTAGCAGGAAACAAAGTAAATATTCAAACGAACTGCCACAGCTTTGCCCTTCAGCCTTCTCAGTTATTTCCCAAGTAGAGATTTTTTTCCTCCTGTTTCTTAATAAGTTGCTAACTATGTTAAAGAACCACTGTTTACTTTGAACTGCAGTGATTTCCCTTTCGTACGAGAACTAATCACTGAAGTTAATCAGTGTGACAACAGAAAGGGGAGGTTTTGTTGGGTTTTTGCACAGAATATTAACCTGCACTTTTAGATATGAATTTTTAATGCTTTACCATTACTTTCCATCCTGTGAAGTGATTATTCATTTTCAGGACGTTCCTTATGCAGTGGAAGATGATAAACTGAATTTCAGTTCCTATGTTTATGGCACCCAGAAGTAGAGTGTAATTTCCTGCCTCTGCTGCTTTTGTGGAACTAAAGCTCCACCAGTTTTCAGAGTCTTTCTCTCTTACAGCACTGATAAATAAAAAGGCAGAGAGACGGCTTTTTTGAGATGATGGTAGTGACATGCTGGTTCAGGATAGTTTGCACAGGACAAGAGAGACTTAAGACTGTACCTCACAGAGAATATCCCAGTACTTGTGCGAGAAGGATTTCAAATCCAGATGTGCGTTTCATTTCTGTGATCTATATTTTGTCTTCCCCCCAGTGAAATGAGATTAAGTGCAGATCCAAATATCCCTAATAACTCAGTGCTTTTCAAATCCCAGAACCAGACCCAGCTGTGAGTTTTACAGCCCAGGCCCAAATCTAAAAGATGACAGCTAACCCTGGCATATTTATTCAGCCTGTGCTGGCAGCCTAGGCAAAGATCTAAAGGCCTTGTTCTGATGTTAATTTGAATTCAGCATATGTAGCCTGTTATAAAATGCGAGACATCATCATTTGAGCAGGTCAAGCATATTCAGATGAAGACAAATGGTGCTTATTTGATTTTTTTAAAATCAGGAAATGAAAAAAGTGCTCTCTGGAGAAATCATGTTCAGCCTGACTTAGATGATAGACCAAGGCATGTACCCCAGATAAGAACAGGCGCTCGTCTCGCGGTTTTTATCTCTGAAGGACGGTCGGGACTGTCAGCTCGCTGACATGTGCATTATCCATGTCATTTTAAACAAAGTGACCTGTAGAAAAGTGCACTCTGCCGTGACATGATAATGGGCTGTTGGATGACAGGTAAAGTACACACTATAAAGGAGGCTGTGCGTTATTCCTTTGTTTAAATGACAAGTAGAAACTTCTTTTCTTCAGACAGGCAGGATCTTTTAGATCTCTTTCAATAGGACACAGAAGATTTTTGAATTCCTTCTTTACATAACATTTGTAGGACCAAAAATTCCTGTGAGTGAAGTGCACAGGGAGAAGTGAGCGTGCCAGACCTCTGTGGGAGAGGTTGATCGTTTAGTAAACGATGCTCAGCATCCTCAGTTTTCATTAATAACCACAGGAGCTGAGAGTACTCAGCAAGATTAGAAGTTTTAAGATCCTTGACCCAAAAGTTTTATATCATGATGAGGGTATTAGCTTCCAACTGTGGGGCTGTTCTAGTAGCAAATTGTCAAGTTGCTCTTGGTTGGTCCCAAGTCAGTGTATTCTGAGAGTTGTGGTGTTATTCTCCTCCCGCCAGAAACATCTTGGCATGAATTGTTTCTGGGAAGAGGAGATCTACTTTTCTTTAGGACAATCTCTTGTGGATTTTGATATCCTGAAGTATGCAGAATTTATGGTGTATTCCTGCAGATGAATTCTGTGCTTGCTACTTGGAAAATGGAAAAGAAACCATTTTTCTTAATTAAAGGTTTTTGAGGGCAAACCCACACTCATCCCTTATTGTGTCTGAGAAATAAGAGATCCATGAGAGGCAGATGCAATGTAAGACAAGTACATATTTCTACTAGAATAAATAAGACCTGTAATCCAGAAAGACAGAGCAGTGCCTTTGAATAAAAAGTGGCAGATCAGTATGGTGAAAGGCATGTGACAGACCGAGGTGGCTGAAAGACGAGTTGATTCAAGCATGACTACATGGGCCACAGTGAAGGAGGAGAAAGCAGAAAGGAGCAGGACCTGGGAACCTGAGGAGCAGATGAACAGTTGAGTGCTGACACAGTAGGAAAAGTAATGTTTCCTCAGCTGTTAGTATTATTTTTTTCTCCACTTTAATATGTATCTATCTGGCTGCATAAATCGTTGATATCTGAGCTCTATTAGGTGATGGCTGTGCCTCCAATCCATCTTCTCTAGCTTTTAATTGGGAGCCAACAGACAGAGTCACTTTCTGTCTATGTCTGCCCTCAAATGAGACATTTCTCCAGAGGTTTCTCTGGAAGAAGAAACAAGGATATTTAATTGAAAAATGATGCAGCCCCTGCTTAGCAGTGCTGTAGCTAAGGCTGTGTCAGCATCTCAATTTTAAATGACAGGTTTGGGGTGGTTAATTTATCTATTTATATAGATTCATGCTCCTTCATTCCAATTTGGCACATAGTACTGGACTGGAGCAGTCAAAGTAGACATTTTGCTCTCTTGTTGATAAAAAAACCTGAAGGGGTAGCAAGTATGTCTGTGTAGGGGGAGTGTATTTGGAGGGCTTGCATCAGAATGTGAAGCACTAATTCTTAGAGATGTGTAATTTTCCATCCTGGGATCCTTTCAGCAAATGCCACTGGGATTTCTTACAGAATCAGATAAAAGTATGGATCCCAGGGGAACTCCGATTTTCTCCATTAAAAAGTCTGTCAGTCTTACTCTTTGAGTGAGTCTCCAGAGCTAACCTAAAATTAGGGCAAGCCATTGCACGGCTGACAAATTTAAGTGCAACTGAATTGTCTTCTGATACCTAGATAACAATCTTTAAAAAATCACACACGTAGTGATTAATACAGTATTAAAACCAGAAGTGCAAATGCACAGGTTGTCTTCTGGAAATGAAAGGAAGTCCTGTTTCGTAAATTATGTCCAAACAGCTTTGGTAAAGAAGTGCTGAAGGTGAGGTAAGGAGTAAAGTCTTTTTGACTCGCCGTCTCTACCATTTCCTCTCACCACTCTTTAATTAGCTGATTTAAAAATTAAGGCTCAATCTGAGGCACTTTAGTGGTTTTTCACTTCTTGGGAAAGTATTTCCTTGATCAAGTGGGACTGCTTTGCAGTGTACACAAGAGTTGTTACTTATGCCTAATTCAAGAGAAGAGGCCTGTTTCTTGCTTGAATTTTATCCCCCTTTGATAGCATGTACAACTTGAAAAAAATACTGCAACTAATGACTTAATTCTGTGTATATCTTAGTAGTACCCCATTAGTTCTCTCTTGTTGAAGCTCTTGAATCCCATTGAAATCTGTTCTTCCAGGACCCAGCAGCATCTGGCTAGTTACAGCTGCAGCTCAAACTCTCATGAGTGTTCCTATTGAAGTGGACTTTGCTTGGCGTGATCTTTGTGTAGCATGCAAGGAGAGGAAAGAGATCGGTCAAACCAATGGCTACGTTTGCAAGCTGTTGGCATATGGCAGAGGGAGGAATAAAACTAAAGCTTACCCCAGATTGATAGGAGAGTGGGATGGGTGGGTGTTGTTCTTACTTAAGAAGCCTGTGCTGGTGAGAGCACCTTGCTTGTGAGACTTCAGTTTTTCTCTTTGAAGAGATTGAAGGTCTGTTGAAAACACCACGAGAGCTGAGGAATGGTGTTTCTTGAATCAGAATGTTTGTAATTATAATGCTAATACAGTATACAAACCAAATACACTATAGAAATATCTAGCAACAAACCAAACATTATGGAATGGAAAATACCATAAATAGCCCTGGTATGCAATAAAAGGAACAGTTATTTGTGTCTTTCTACATACACACAAAAGCATTCACACCTGCGCCCTGTGTATGTTCCTGAAGTGCTTTTGGACAATTATTTTGTGTATGGCCCTTGGAGAGAGATTTTGGAGTAGTGGTTTGGCAGATGTGTGTTGCCTGGCTTAGTATGTAGAGTGTATTTCAATGTTTGGTAGTTAAATAACCACACAGAGAAGTGTTTATGTATTTGTGTGCATTTATGTATAGTTTGCTATCCAATGTGCTTCTGGCTGTGTTAAAACCCCCACGTTTTTTAGCCCTGCTTTAAAAACTGAACTGTTTAGGTAATTATAAATGCTCTGATCCATTTATTCTAAGAGGAACATGGGATGGGCCTGTTTATGAACCGTGCCTTTCAGTGCCACTGAATAGATGCAAAGTTTGTTGGTGATGAACTTCAAAATCTATTTCCTCCCTACCCTTCAGATCTGAAGAGTCCTGCTTAGTTGTCTCTGCTGAATAAACCAGGGCATTGTTTCCAGCTGTGCTGGCCCATGTGCCAGAGCTACTCTGTTGTTCCCTTTCCTCAAAACCACATACAGGGTGCTGTAAAATGTCCGTGGCCTCTGTTTGAGATTTTTTTTTTTAGTAGGATGCTTGGAAACAGCACATTATTGGGGGTGTTTTTTCCCCTCACTCCTGGGAGGCATGAGGGAAGGGTTTGGGTACACTTGAAAGCAGAATGTCCACCTGGATGGTGTCAGGGCTACCAGCTAAATTTTTACATGGCCACCACCATGGACACAGTAATGGATACAGTAATAAAATAATATCTGTACTCTCCTTACTGTCTAAGAACTCAAGCAGAGTTTCAGTTTGGTGTTTATGCACTGCTGGAGCATAAATAATAAATTGCAGTTTTCCTGATTGGAAACATTTTGTTTGTGGAGGGAACCCTCAGCATTTATTGAGCTGTTGCAAGAAGGACCTATCAATCATCAGAGTTTGTTTTCTCATCCCCTTCCCTACACTTGCCAACTCTAGATGCAAGTATGTAAAAACTGGGGTGATTTCTAGAGGAAAACTTGAACATATAAAGTGTGTCATCCCTAGTCTAGCAAGAGAGCCTGAGAAGTTAGTGTGTAGCCTTAAGTTCCGTGGGATGTTCCTCAGCACTCTCAGCCAGGGAGCAGAAGAGATAGAGCCACTGGAAACCACTGGAAAGAGAGCTTCTGTGTGTTTGCAAGGTCCTGACATTCAGGAAGAGAGGATGAGCTGCAATATCGGGTGTGGACTTTTCTGTGGGAGCTCCAGGAGGGCTTTGTAGTGGGCATCTTCTCTCCCTAGACTGGGTCTCCCTGGGATTTTGCATGTCAGGTTATGGCTGGTGGAAAAAGGCTGAGTAGCTGTTGGGCCCTCTCAGCCCTCCTGTGCTGAGCAGAGGCACATTGTGCTCCAGGAAGGGCAAAAGGATTACTCACTATAATGAAAAGGAGCTGAATTCTTGAGAGAACTCCTGGGATGTTTTGTACCAATGTGGTTACCAATAAGGCTCCGTGGGGAGATGGTTGCTGAGAACCCAATTTTAAGCAATTACAGGTCAGGGGATATTGACATCTGACTCTTTGGTGTATATAGTTATTTTGGGTAAGGATAGGATTAGAGAAATAGCTCCTCAGTATTATGCCTAAAGCTGTTTCTGCAAGGCCAGGATATTTCCCATCAGTGCAGTTTACACTGCATGTTTGTACAGGTGTTGTCTTTCTAACTCTGGAAAACGCAGCACCTAAGCTTGCTCCAAGGATGGAAGCTCACCCAGGCTTTAGACGCCAGCGAAGCTCAGGCAATCATGAAGTATTTCTTACTGTTTAAGGCCCATTAGGAGGAAAGATAAGGATCCTTTTTATTCATTTGATGTGCCACATAGAGGGTCCCTACAGCTAGAGTGGTAATAAAATCGGAGCCAAGCATGTTCATTGTAAAAGATGATGCGTTTGCCACTAAGGGGAGCGAACATGTTGTTTCCAGGCGTGGGTACGTGCTCCCCGGGCTGGCTGTGCCACGGCGCTTCAAGCCCGTCATTTGTCCTGTCCTTTATCATCTTTGTCACTCGGCAGCATGTTGTCATAGGTAACGTATCACTCCTCGCTCCCCCTACCCTCTCCCCCCTTCCCCTGCCTGGCTCCCCTTTCCTTTTTTTCGTACCCATTTCGTGTAGAAAATTTGTATTTACTTTGGGAGTGTAATTTGTTCCTCATGGATAATGTGACCCTTAGCGGAGCTGGATCATGGGTTAGTTGAAGTGATATTTTCCGCTAATGGTAGTCGTACATCATTGCTGTCAGCTCGGGTTAGGAGGCAAGCACATTACAGCTCCATTTTACCTCTGCAGGCATCTGGGATTATTTGCCATAACTGAGTATGACATGACCACACTACAGAGTGCATTAAAATTTTACTAGCTTCTCAGGCAAGTTCCTTGGCTCCAGCCTGCCTTCAGGCAGGCGTAATGATGGATACCTCTGAGGTCCTGACTTCCTGCACCAAGGATACTCAATGTCAATGGCCCAAACAGGTTTTGCTCTCCCCAGGGCTTTAGGGTTTCTTCTGGCAGTTGAGTAAACAATCAAGACTTGAACCATGGGGAGGCTGGCACAGATGCCCTCGAATGCTGCTCCCAGGCTGTGCGGTGCCTTGGAAGTTGGGGCACTGTCACATCACGACCTTAAAAATACTACTCAACCATCAAGTTTTTAAAACTGTCATTTGCAAGCTGTCTTATGTGGATAAAAACAAATTCTCTGTATGAAATTAAAATGAATAGCAAAAGTATCCATGATTGTGGAATGATAGGTGAGCATTAAATGTGTGTGTGTATGTGTGCATAACAGACATGTACTGTGATGCATGACCAACACATAGTAGGTAAACACACCCACTGTCTGTTTTGTACTTGTGTGTTCCTGTTGCACACTGTTTTATGCAGATTCATACATTAAGCTGTACATACGTGTCATCAATATTTCAAATGTCTGTTATTTTTGGATAAGCCATTACTACTCTCATGTAGAGTCTCAGCATATCAACCATAGTGTATATACATGTATATTATTGTGCAGCTCGTGTTTTTATGTATCCATGTGCACATTATGATAATAGTATACATTCTTTTCATTGAACATATCTGTTTCTGTAGCTGTACCTTATTTGCAACATGTCTGTTTATATATATTGACATTCAGAATTAGAGGTATAGCTACACAGAGAAATGTGTATTAAGGAAACTTAGGGGAGAAATGAAATTGAACAGAGTAGTGGTTTTAAATGCTTCTTGAAAAAGCATAATATATACCCCAAGATGATTTTATTGCAGCCTCCTAGTGGTATTATAAATATCTACAGTTCACGGATGTGCTGCCCACAAGCTCTCCTCCCCTCAGCAGCCCTAATACCTGTAATACTTCCAGGCAAAAGGCACATAATTACACAGAATATTTCTGTAAGGTGAGTAGGTGCTGTGTGTGTTTGAAATCCTAGAAGTTGTTCTCTTCTGTCCTCACTACTATTTTGTGGGAATTAGCAGGTGAAGAACGAAAAAACAAAAAGCCTTGGGTTTCACTTTCTCAGTTTACCTGTCGAGGTGTTTAATTGCATTTATAGTCGCAGTGAGGTGAGAAAAGTAATAGGGCTTATGGACTCGTATGCACCTCAGCAAAAGATTGTGTGGGTTCAAAATGTCCCTGAAAGCCCTTCTTTCCATGTGAAATCGTGCCATTTGAGAAGCACTCTGCCGTTCCTGTTGTTTCATCTGGGGTGCATTTTTTGGATGTGGTGCTGATTTACAGAAGTTGAGGCTTTGTTTTGGTGTAATGCAGTCCTGGCAGTAAATCTTCCTATCTTTATTGCAAAACTTAGAGCCAAACTTTACTAGGCCCAAGAGTTTTATCTGTGTATAGATTGTAGAATTTGATTCTCTGTAGGGGAGGAGAGAGGAAGAAAAGATTAAAGATTAAAGCTGATGATGTGTGTAGTGCTATACGAGAAACAGAAGAGACAGTTTCAGACATCTCTAAGGATAACATGTGAATTCCTAAAGCCTTCTCAGCAGCTTAGATCACAATAAGACAGACATTCCAAATGATAGATAGTTTTGCTTGTTCACATTTTAGTGTTACATCTTTTTTTTCTTTTCTATATGCAACAAAACTTTTATCAAAGTAGCTCCATGAAGGTTGTTGGAGTACGAGGGAATGCCAGGCAAGATTGATGCTGATGCATCAGTGAAGTAAAATCAGAGTCTGGTTTTCTGATCTCGCGTGTAATGAGAGTTAGAATTCCAAGCAAGTGAAGAAGTGTGTGTGCACGCATGCTATCTCAGAATTCTAGGGAAAAATCTATCCTGGGTGATGTGTATTTAGGGTGTTTCGACTGAGATGCTTTCTGAAGAGAAATCTACAAGGTGTGTCATAGAATCACAGAATGGTGGAAGTTGGAAGGGACCTTTAGAGATCACCTAGTCCAAACCCCCTGCAGAAGCAGCTCCACCTAGGTCAGATTGCATAGGAGCATGTCCAGGTATGTCTTGAAGCCCTCCAAGGAAGGAGCCTCCATACCCTCCCTGGGCAGCCTGGGCCAGGGCTCCCTCACTGAAACACTGAAATGATTTTTTCTTACATGTAAATGGAACTTCTTGTGTTCCAGCTTCATCCCATCACCCCTTGTCCTGTTGCTAGATATAACAGAAAAAAAGTGCTGCCCCAACCTCCTGACACCCACCATTTAGATATTTGTAACTATTAATGAGCTCCCCCCTCAGCCTCTTCTCCAGACTGAACAGCCCCAGGTCCCGCAGCCTTTCCTCAGAAGGAAGATGCTCCAGTCCCTTCAGCATCTTGGTGTCCCTGCACTGACCTCTGTCCAGCAGATTCCTGTCCCTCTGGAGCTGAGGAGCCCAGAACTGGTGTTGTTTAGTTTGCACAAGTGTCTGTAAGCCTTCCACGTAAGATTAGCTATCCTGAAAGGAAATCTCTGTATTGAAACGTGCTGGCACTTTTCTGGTGAGCAAGGCATCTATATATAGCTATTTGTTGGTTACTTGTACGCTCTGTATATGTGTTTGGGAGTAGCTATTAATGAGCATGCACGTATGGAGACAGACAGAAATTCAATCTGGGGATCTTGGATTTTGGCCATGTCCAAACATACCTAGATTATAAAAACTGTTTTCTTTAAGGAGTATATGTTACTGTATGTTATTCAAATATAATATTCATATGCTATTGAATAGCATCTGTTTTTCATAACAAATCAGATTTTATAAGCATGTATGAGGCATGCTCCTCATTCCTGAATGTCTGTTCTCACATTTCCTTGAAAAGAAAAAAGTCTTGAGCCTGAGAACTGAGAAGGTGAGACAATTCTTTGGAGGCTTCTTTGCTATGAGAAGGGAAAAAAATATGTATGGAAGGTATGGTCATTATTTTGTGTTTTTAAGAGTCTTGGAGGCCACAACACATCTAGCCATCTCAGGTTTCTCACAAACATATCCAAGGACAGGCTGAAAACAAGGAGACAGGAAATTAAATGCATACACCAATGAATTGAGAAGGATTCCAGCAAGTGCCGCTTTGGTTTTCTGCATATTTCTCTCCATCTGGCTCAGCTCTCATAAGGGTACGGGGACTTGGAAGTGGTAAAATACCGCTACTGTGTATCTTGGATTCAAGAAATTCCCCAAACAGAGGAGAAGTGAAGAGAACAACATGTGGTTTGAATTAGGGTTGGGCCTGCAGGTACCAGCAGAGTAAGAATCTTTCTGGACTTTCATCTTTCTGATAGTGCAGTTCAGGTTTGGCATCATCTCTTCCTCCCTCTTCCCTCATGGTACCTACAGACAAGATAACACCTTGTCTGAAGGCTCTTTGCATCTTGCTATGTCACCTGTGAATGTTTGGGTGTTTATTTGTTGGAAGGATAAGCCAGCAGGCTGTGGTGCCAGACCTCAGGGTACCTGTCTCACATAGAGATGTTTTGGCAGTCAAGGAGTTGCAGTTTTAAGAAAAGCAGTTGTCCAAATGGGTATGTTAGAAATGATTGGCAGTAACCCTTCCTTACATGGCTGGGGTGTTGGCAGGAAACTGCATGTATGTGTTGTGAGCACCTCTGAAGGACACTACATGTGAAAATAGGAACAGATAAAAAACATGTTTGATTTCTATCTGTCTGGATTCTTCCAGCATCTCCATGCAGGCACACCACGAGCTGGCTACTGCTCTCTACTCTGTGAGCTACTGATGGGAGCTGAGAAATGGGGAGATCATGGCTTAAGGTGAACCTGATGTGATTTGATTGCAAATTAGAGTCAAATTGTATGCATTGACTCTCGCAAGCCTTTGCCTGACCTCTGTAGAAAGTCCAGACTCACACTAAGATGACCTTTGTGTCTTTAAAAATTGCCTGGGCTTTCTAATTCAGGCTGGTATTCCATCTTAAAATGCAGCACTGAATTTCTGGGCTTCACAGGCCGTCTCAGCATCACATTTAAGATGACTCTGGGCAATCAGAGTGTATTAAACAAGGTTGTTCATTCATAACAAAAGCATCCTAATTGAGTTACGTTATTACATTAACTGTAGCAATGAGATTGAACCAAATCACTGAGCAATAATGTCATTTTCCAGGGTATCATTTGTAGAAACCAGTTGTACTGTGAGATGCAATAACTTACTTAATCTCGGAGAGTTTATGGTGACTTATGTGTCATATCAAATTTCTTACTTTCAGAGAAAACTGAGCAGTTAATGCTTGGCTGTGAGTGGGCACTGAGTGATGAATTTATAGAGGAACATTTAGCAGATCCTAGACAAACAGAGAGTGAGTCGTGGTCTGTAACAGTCTCAGATAAAGGGGCTGTTGTAGGCACAGGTAAGACACACAAAGGTTTCACATTAACTCCTGGCAACACATTGGTGGTGCTGTTTGTTTTAGGATGTTGATAGGTGGCTGCTTTATTGACTTTATTGACTTTATTGAAGTTGCCCATTGTGTACAAATTATCAGCCAGAATCTGGGAAGGAGGATAGAGAAGTCAGTTTTAGGCTGTATGTGCCAAATGTTTACGAGTAACTTCATTTGGAAGACGGTTTCTGTTGGCATTTTTACGTGCAACCAGGACTTTGTGGGAAGGAATTCATCTTGTTAGTGCTTTTACAGTTGTCTTGTTTTTGCAAGGTCTTGATGACTACATGGAGGAGATGAGAAGTGTCTGCTTGTTTAAAGCAGAGGAATGAGATTTGGGATAGGACAGGGTGAGCTATGGCTGGGGAGGCATGCGTCCCTTCAATGAGTGCAGTGGGAAGGGGAGCACTGAGAACCATTCAGCCTCTCTAGTTAAACCATTTCTGTCTTCCATCCTGCACCCTGCTTTGTTGATGACATGCACAAGTCAAGCTAAATAATGCACATTCTCTCCTGCAGACACTTGTATGACCTCAGTACTACAGCTTGTGAGCATGTGGCCCTCCTTGGCTTTGTAATGGTCTCTGGTACAAAATACCTTGTGGCTGCAGCCACCAAGGACATGTGTCACAGAGCAAGGAGTGTTACATCGTCTCAGACTTGTGCCCTGTTGAGGCCATCCTGCTTTTGAGTTTACCTTTTCCCAGGAATTAAAAGGCTTGGCTAATTTTCTGTAAAACACTTAAGAGTTCCTCCACTTCAAGGAGCTGAAGAGGTAGGAGGTGTTCCCATCGCTGCCTGGATGGAGCCACTTCTCTCTGTTATGTTACCAGAGTTGCTTTGGTTGATGGTGTCAGTACACCACGATAAAGCAAACAAGCTGCAAGCTGAGTAAGATCAGTTTTAGAGGGCATTGCAAGGATGTTAAGTCAAGGTTGTTGTTTGCAATGTGGTAGAAATCTATAGTATCTTGTACTCCCAGGAAGATACAAACAAGCTGGAAGATCAATGCTTGTACTTGTCATATGTCATCAAAAATGCCGTAAAAGAGGCTCCATCAGAACTGTACAATCATGGGAGTGCTTTTGTTTCTCTTTCCTGGTTCGAGAATAATACCAGCTCTGAATTTACTCATTCCATGGTCTTTGTTTGGGGCTCTATTTGAGTATAAACATTAAGGCTCAAGGTGGAAGACTTTCTGCAACTGAAAGCCTGAAATCCAAATGGTATTTTATTATTTTGGTGTTGCTGTTTCTGTACAGGAGCCCTTCAGAAACCCCTTACACGTTGGATTCATAATGACCTCTGCACAGTACAGACAGAAACCATCCTTGTCTCCCAAATATTTTGATATAAATTAATGAGATCAGATGAATTGGATGGGAAATTAAATACAAAGAAATGAAAGAAACCATTCATGTCAGTAATAGATCTAGGAAACACAGATCTCACAGACCCTATGCTTCCCATTCCAGATTTTGTTTCTTCTGTTCTTAGTTTAGTGGCTCCTAATGGTGTTTTGTGCATTGCTTATGAACCAGGGGATCTTGGAGCAGCCTGTGGAGGGCTGTGGAGCATCACTGCCCTTGGGGGCCAGCGGGATGGATTGTGTAAGGGCTGTGGTGTTCTCCAGGACATTTTGAGACCAGTAGCGTTCTCACATACCAGGAGTTTTTAGGATCCTGATGAAGTATTCACTGATGTTGGAGCTGAGGAATGCACTACCAGGTTTGCTGCTTAAAGCATCTGTTGGGGCTGCTCAGATGGCTGCAGAGTGTTCCTTGTCCTACATAGGAATCTGTCAGATCTCAGTAAGACTGGTGCCATGTAGGATTTACTCCATTAAAATCCAGAGAGTTGTTTCACGTTTCATCTGGTGTGAGGGAGCTCTGAATCTGTGATTCTCAGTCACATCTGCAATTTCTGTGGGTCTTGGGGCGTGAAATGAGCGGTGACTGTGCATCTCTGGGGTTTTAGGTGGCGGGACAACTGTGACACTTTCTAACTCTTTTTTTTTTTCTGTGCATGATTTATATGTACAGTAACAAAATACTTATTTAAATTAACGATTGTCTTTAAGTAATTTAAAGCTTGTTTTTGTTAATGGGAAACCTGACTAAAGAGCTTTCAGTTAGCTGCTTTAGCAAATCATTACCAAATCCCTGCTACCTCCTGTGGTAACATTAATCAGAATGAACTCATTGGCTACTAATGCAGATGCTGTCTGTAATTCAGCACGAATGTTATTGTAATTTACCACTAGTTAGTGACCTCTTATTCTATGCTGCTAAGTGACACCAAGCACCTTGATTTCAAAAATCAATTGGAAATAGGAGTAACTCTGCCTACAGACAGTAGGCAAAATGCTTAAAGATGGTAAAAAGAGCTTGAATGTGTCTCAGGGGTGGCAACAAAAGCTTGGGAAATGAACTGGATAAGAAGGAGAGCTCAGCTGGTTTGAGATCTGGGCTCAAATTCATTTCAAGAGGGACTTGCGCTTCCCAGTAGCTCAGAGTGGACACGGAGCCCTGAGGGACACACTTTCAGCACCATTTCTTGATGTGTCTTGCACATGCTTTCCTTTCTCAGTTTAGGGTTGATGATTGTGAGTAGTTTGGGCTGTGCTGTGGGGTTGATTGCACTGTTCTACAAGGGGACAAAAGCTGATGTTTGAGCATCTGGGATGGGTAGAAGCAGCAGAGTGTGTTGCTTGACAGCAGGCTGAGGAGCCTTGGCTGAGCAGTTTTTATGCTTTCTTCGAGTAGGAGCAAAGATCTGAGGTTGTAAATGCTCTTTGCTCCGCTCTTTTTCACAGGGAAATGGCAAGTTTTTTTCTGGAAATTAATTCTTATTCATAAGAATATTTTCTGTATATAAACTCACTAAGGTTTAGTCAAAACTTCCCATAACCATATTGCTCAATGTATAATCTGTTTACCACAGTATTTGCCATACTAGGTAAATACATTAAAGAAAAAGATATTAAAAATTCAATAGATGAGCAAGAACCAAGTCCCACTTTACTAGGGTGTTAAGGATGTTTTTTTGAGTAAACTCCAAACCCTAGAACCAAAGCACCTTCTATATAACATCTGTTTTAAAATTAGGCTTTTCTGTTAAAAAAAATGAAGCTATGGGAAGCAGAGAGAATAACAAGCTAGAGCTGAAAGTGGACAAGAGTAAACGCTTCGATTCACATGGAAATGATTTCTCCTGCCTAGTATAATTTAACCTGCCCACACTGCTAAACTTCTATATTACACATTTCTGTCAGAATGTCAGGAGAAACGATAAGCCTTCTCGAAGCTGCAACCTCTATTACATACAGAGAGCATTCCAGACAAGGTTTTCTTCTACATTTTTAAGACTTTTAGCTTGGTCTCTCAAGTATAAAGAATACCCTACTTCATGACCCCAGCCTCTTGTTAGTTGATAGATGAAATCTTTTCTTAAGCTGAGTCCCTTGTCTATTATGTTTTCAGAATTCAAGGTTTCTCTTTAAGCTCCCTGGCTTACTGCCAAAAGTACATGGCTTTGTTACCCAAAGAAATTGCCTTTTTGTTACCAGGAAGTGGATCTCTGAAATGGCAAATGTGCTGATCTGCTTCCAGGTGAGGAATAACAAGTTTATAGGTGTGATCTTATTCTTCTGCCATTGCCAATAATGAAGGAAAGGAAAGCAAAAACCGTTGTGTTTCTTGGGGCTTTTTGTTTGTCTGGTTTTTCATTTGGAAAGCTGGGATGTAGCATAAAAGCAAAATACAAGCTGTCGTCATCCCTGTGTTTTAAAAGTTGTTTTAATCTCAAATATCTATCATTACCTGTAAGCCGTTGTCTACATAGATAGCAAAAATGCACATCAAAGTGAGGGTTTTACTTCAATGTCATCTGAAGAATTTGAGTGTAATGTAAAACAAAGAGAGAGGTCTCAATTTACATCTGAATTTCAAAAGTACAACTCTGTTAAATTGTGTTCTGGAATACAGAAGCACAGAATGTTGTATGAAAGGGATACTGTGGTAGGAATGCTGTCTGTACCAGCTAGGTTGGAATCTGGCCATTGCTTTAGCTTACTGGCCAGGTAAGCTGTAGATCATCACTAGTTCCTTTGTGTCACACCAGATAGTTTTTACCTCTGCCATCTAAGTGAAGTAAATCACTGAAATAAGGCTTCCTAGAGATTGTCATTTAAGAGCTTTAATGCTTTTTCATGTGACTGCTTACTCAGGACTTACCAGCAGAAAAAGATTCCAGCCACGGCTAATCAGACAAGTGATTTCATTTCACTGAAATATCAAGAACTAGTTAGCAATAGATTCTTTTAGTAGGAGGCATTCATGCTTATCTACAGATACTGTCAAAGCCATTTTTCTCTTTTAGATAATCACCAAGTACTGCAGTTTTCTAGATTTCAGTAAATGTGAATAATTGGGGGGTATAATTAAATTTGGTACCAACTGAGAACCAGTTGTAGTGACAGATACTTTATTTCACCTTCATGCAGAAATGTCTGCGTAATAAAACTGCTAAGCACATTTTTTCACTAGTGCAGAAATAGCAATTCACATTTGTAAGAGATCTGAAATAAAAAGAAGGCTCCAGTAATACACTAGGTAGGTAATAAGCCATCATGAGTTTATTTAACTGGTTGCTGCTTATAGGACTTGGATAAATTTTGAAGGACCTAAAGAACAATGAAACAGTGAAGCAGGAAAAGCGTAATTCGAGAGAAAGGACTTTCTGCAGAGCTCTTTAATTAGTTAGAGTCATATTCTAGTGTGTCTGCCTACCCCCTGCCTTTGAACAACAGAACTATTCACAGAAGGCTCATGAAAGTTTCCCATGTAAGATACTTCTTCCCCCCACAGTGGAGAGCTTTAACTTACAACTTCCACAGCAAGTTACCATCACATTTCCTCCTCTCTTTTGCTCATGTTGACCTGATAAGGGGCCAGGTTTTCAGTTACAAATCAGTGTAACACTGATTACTACTGAGCCTTCTTGATCTACATCAGGTAAGGCTTTGGTCTGAGTGCTATCCTCCGAGCATGATGTGAAGATAGAAGTTAGTACTGAATGAAGCTAACCCTTTAATTAGCAGTCAGTGGAGGAGCTCCTGAAACATATGCCCAGACTGTATCATTTATGTCCCTCAGACAATCATAGTTCAGGTCATACTGCCAGACTTAGTGGCTAAAACCCAATTGCAAACCTGAACATGTTTGTTCTTGCCCCATTTTTCGATCTGGGATAAAAAATTATCTCAGTGCCCGTGCTCAGGTGTCATGACAGTTAACAGGGTGAGTCTGCAATAGGCAGAAGAAGTCGAAGCCTGCAATGCATCTCATGAATTGCACTTCTCCCTGGCACATTGAATCTCTGGATCTGGCTCCTAACAGCTCTAGTGTCTTACCGTGTCTTGCAAGTGCTCATGTGACTCACTTGTAGTCTCAAAGTCAGTGGAGGGAAAGTGATTGGAGACTGTGCCCCGTGATAACCAGGATTGTGCTGTGGTGGATCACATGCAGGTGTGTTTGTGTGTGTCTGTTGATACTGAGTAGCTGCAGCCAAATCTCCTCTGGTGTCCTCTAAGAAATGTGGGGATCCTTTGTTTATTACTTCTGGTGAAGCATTTCCTGGGAGTGGTAAGTGCATAATGCTGAGATATCTTTGTGGCTTTTCAGATCAGTGCTCTGATTGTGAAGATATGAAGGGAAAAAATGATTGGGAGGATTTGTCACCTGATTTCATTTGAACAATTGCTTTTCCTCCTTTGTCAGATACAGGACATAAGAGGAATCACCTAAATGTAGACAGATTGCAGTAACACACATGACAGTTCTTTATTGGTTTCCATTACCTACGCTGCTCATTTCCCAAGAGGAAGGGGCAGCTAATACTGTGTATTTTTTAACATAAACCAAAGGGAAGGTTAAGCCAGTGCATATGAAATGATGCCTCTTTATTCTCCATATGCACTGAATTGAATTGCAATTTCCTCCTTTCATTTTCACTCAGTTCTCTGGATGACAGAGACAACCAGGTATGTTTGTAGTCCTTCACCAGTGTATGATCACTGGAAGCCTACAGGTAATGAGTGGACACATGTTGTGCAGTGACAGGGTTTTTGAGGCACAGCTCTGCTAATGAATTGATGGTGCTACATAAAGGCTCAGGGCACACAGCCCTCCTCTGGGGAGGGGAACCTTTGCAACACTCCCCTTTCAGCTTATTGAAAATTCTTTCTGTCTCTGTTTTAAGCATTTCACACCATAATTTTGACATTTTGTTAGCTCTTGACATTGTGTTCATATATATATATATATATATATATATATATATGCTACATCTGCATATCTGAGCAGCTCCCAGTCAGTACTGAGGGTATTCCCCTGCAATGCATGACACTGTTGTGCTCAGTGCAGAGGCTGAACATGGCTTTCTTCATTCTGCCACAGTACACGTCGTTATCAAGTGGGGATTACATTACATTTGGGAAAGATGTTCACAAGTGCAAGAAGGTAGACAAGGCCTCAGTGAAGACGTAGGCCAACTGTCTTCGGTTGGCTGGGAAAAATCCTTCGCTGTCCCTTTTTCCCTCTCCTTTTCACTTTCTCCTTTTCACCCTCTCTCCCCACCCCCGGCATTTTCTAGCTGTTTCTTTGAAAATTAATAATGGGAAAAGCTTGCAGCTGGTCCCTGGGGTAGAATAGTGGCAAAGGATGTAAAAAAATTATTTGAGCAAACAGTCTCAGGAGGATAAATGAAGTGCTATAAATATGACTTCTGTAAGTAAAGGAAAAATATATATAACTGAAAATATTTGCCTAGTAAAGCAACTTCTATAATAAAACTTAAGCCATGGTGTTAGCAGCTTGGAATAGATTTTCAAACCCTGCCAGACAATCTAGGATGCAGTATTTCATTTTCTAAATGGAAATAGGTTGTGTAGATGTCCAAATCACATGAATTCCCGAGGACAAGATCTGTAGATGTCATTTGGTTGTCTGGAGATGTAAATAGGCTTCTTATGGGATTTTCAGGAGGACATAAGCAAATCAGGCAGCCAACTTATTTTGATTTTAATAGGAGTTGCATACCGAACTTGCTTTTTATGCCTCCTCCTTTCTGCAGGGATTTACCTTCTCTAGCACAAGACAGTTTGAAAATGATAGTTGGAAACATAAGTCACTTTGCTTATTGAAAGTGTACCCCTGGGTTCCTAATAGCCATGCTCACAAAGTGTAAACTGGAAAGCATGTTTCCATTTCTCTCAGACAGGTCATGTGTAGATGCTTGAAATGCTGGCCAAACACTTGGTCCTTTCTGCCAGCCCTTTCTACCAGCCTGCCAGTTGCTGTCCAGGCTCTGCAAAGCAATCTATAAAGTGAAGGCTGGGGCTGGCTTACATTTAACAAGCATTAAATAAGGAGCTACTTTGATTTTCCTAGGCTAACACATGCTCCCATTCATAATGCACTGCTATAGAAAACTTCCATTTTAAATCTAAAAAATGAGAATGGGAGGTATTGTGGCTCTTGCTGCTGCACTTACTCTGCATTGTTACAGATGCTGGATGGGTTCTGCCTGCTCATTATTCAAATGACCTTGCTGTCCTGCCTTACCAAAGACCTTTGCCAAACTGCAGCAAACCACAACCATGCTCCAAACCCTGGTGACTGAGAATCTTGGAAGTGGCAGTTAATTGGTGTGAACAGCCCTCCACAAGCCCAGAGGCAGGAGCAGGCTCCTTCCTCAGCCTTCCCCTGCAGCACTTTGCCAGGGAGCTTTGGCACACTAAGAGTGAGCTTCCCCTCCTCATCACTGACCCCACCCTCTGCTTTCTTTTGTTCCTCTCTTTGTTAAGTAATTAATCTCATTTTGCTGAGATGAAAATTTTCTATTAAAAGGAAAAAAAAANAATATAAAAAAAAAAAAAAAACAACACCCCTCCCGACCGAGGGGGGGGGGGGGGGGGGGGGGGGGGGGGGGGGGGGCGGAGGAAGAGGAGTCCCCCTCACTGTTCATTAATTGGTTCTTTCACCTGACAGTAGTTTGTGTCAATTAACTTGATACTCGGTGAAAGTGAAATTAATCCACCTGGGTCAAAAGCAGCTATTAATTTTTAATCAAAACAAAATGCTCACTTGACAGATTTGTAGCTCCACTTAGAATAAACAAGATACACATGAGGTGGAATGTGCCACTGGGCTCTACTCCACAGAGATGCTCTCGGGGGTAATATCCTTCTCTCCTGCAAAGGGCAGAGGTGAGGCAAGTCAGCTGCTTCTGAACGTCTTCTTCCAAAGAGATTGATCCCCAGTGTATGTCTATCGTTTCCCCAGCGTTCATCACACCTCTCCTAGGGTAGGGTGGGTGCCCTCGGTGCCACAGCACCTGCGCAGGGCCTCGGCTTGCTGCAGACCAGCCCTCCCTCTCACTGCCTCCCCTGACACACAGCCGTGTCCCTCCCATCCTGCCCGTGACACACTGTGCTACACCCGGGCACAGGCACAATCAGCTTACAGTGCACTCACCCTGAGAACCCCCGACATGGACAAGGTGACTCTCACAACAGATGTTTACCCCTCTTTCTGCTGCTTCCATGAGAGGAGATAGGGAGCTGTCTCACCATTTCTTCTCTCCCATGCACTAAAACAACAAAGGCAAGAACGTCATAGACATTATTAATTTTCCAAAAGCCCCTGATTCTGCAGGAGGCTGTCCTGCTATGGTGGTAGATTAACCTCTGAAGTAATCAGAAGCAAAAAATTTGGATTACAGCTTGCTTTGGCAGATGAGATGCATTGGGATTAGGTGTGACTAATAATGAACTATGTCAGACCTAGCACCTGGGAGTTCTCCTTTAAAGGTGATGAGCTGAAGGAATCTAGGTAAAGTAAGCCTGAGGTATGCACAGAAAAGCCTACTTCAGAATCTCTGAAAATTCCTTTTTACGCTCCTCCTTTCTACCTTTCTTTCAGTCTCTCCCTCCTGAAAGCTGCTTTCTCTGTTGGACTCAGGGAATAAAGTAGAGAAAACCTCACTTTGTTACCTACTGAGCATGTAGCAGCAGCTTTTGGACTGTGGCCCCAGGAGCTCTCACCACTGCTCTGAAGAGGAGATTGAGTCATGCAAAAGGCAATGCAGTAAGTCCAGACTGGGGCAGGAGGTCCAAGGAGGACACAGGGTGAAATAGCTGGAGTCCTGCTGACACCCATATCCACGTGTGTCACGGGTATCAGCAGAGAGGAGGCAGTCTCTGGTTTTCACCTGAGGTACTAAGGTACAAGTGCTGAGGCCAAAGGTTTTGTTTGGATGTTTTAAGGAAATCTCTTGACGTCTGATTCTGTAGAAGAAATGCTCCACTATGAGCCCCTGACTCTTTGAAGTGTGCTAGAGATATGTACATCCATCAAATCATCCTGCAGGTGTAAGTTGCCAGGTGAATTAAAATGGGCCATAGTGGGACAGCTGAGTCAGCTGCCAGTTGCATTTGGAGAAGCTGATTATGATCCAGCTGATTATGATCCTGTAGCCAGCACAGTACAGCCCATTTCTCCTGGGGATGATGGATAGAAGATTAATAATAAACTGGGAATAAACTGTTCCTCAGAGGGTCCAGGAGGAAATTCCCCAAAGAACTCTGCAGCTGATCCACTGTGGTAGGAGTTGGGTTTGATTTTTTTTCTCCCCTTTGGAGCACTGGAGTTCAGTGCTGTGTGCTGTGAGCAGCTCCATCTGTGACTTGACCTTGTTCCGTGGAGGAATTGGCAGTGGTTGACACGTGTGCTGCCACTGCAGATAGCAAGCATTGGGAGATGTTAAATGAGGAGAGAGAAGTCATCCTGTACTTTGCAGTGTCTTACTCCTATTGTAAAGCATCTCACTGACACTCACTCTCACGGCTCTTCTCTCTTTCTCATTACTTTGTAGACAATAAAAGCAAAATATTACCTGTTGGTTGTCAAGGTATCAAGCCTTACAGGGGATTTCTCCCCTCTTCTTTTTTTCCCCTGAAGTAGTATTGCTATCTTGGGATTTTTCAGACACAATTTGGGTATTTTTGTTCTCTTTTGCAAATACTATTGCATGAAGTGAGTGTGCCTGCACACCTGAGTGCTGTGGGCACTTTGTACCTGCACAGCTTATTTACCTGCTCTTACAGTGGTCTGGCCAAATGGTTCAGAGAAATACATCTGTCCCAAGTAGTGTATTAATCAGTAGTATATAGCACTCCTTGGTGCAGCTGTAGGGTGATGTAAGATGTGACACTGCTCTTTCAGGTGTTTCACTTTCCAATATTGTAATTAAAGTAAATCACAACCTCTGTGCTGGAGTTAATAGATATTTTTATTACATGTGCTTACAGACATAAAATGGTTGCTAGTTCTCCCTTCTCTTTGAACTGTGCCTGGTCCACTTAGCTGCCAGGATTGCCTAGAGAATGTATAACCTGGATTATTGTTAGGATTTCAACAACGAGGAATATATTCTTCAGTAACAGGGAAAGGCAAGTGAGTGAAAAAGGAGTGACAGACTCCTCCAAGGGGCAGTGTCTCATATGCAGAGGATATTAATAGGCTACAGCGAGACAAGGATACAGTTCAGAACAGGGAGGGGTTGTGTCTGGTACACATTATAAGTAATAGTAGTAGAACTAATAATAACAACTTCATACAGGCAGACTGATTAGCTGGGACTTGCTGCTGCCCTTGATGTTCTTGTTGGAAGGTGCTGCAAAACCTATAGTGAGCATAAACCACCTGGCCCTAATTAACTCCTAATTCAACAGAGGAGGTTTTCATCAGCAGAAGGTTCCAGCTGGGCCATCCCATGTGTGTTTCATCCAGAGGGAAACTGCCAAGCAGTGGGTTATTGGCACCGCTTCCTGGGGCATCCCAGGATCTGTTGCTGCTTCATGTGTCTTCCAGGCTCATTCTGCCTCACCAGCACAGTGAGGAGATGGTCTCAGCTGTTGTGTTTGTGTGGTGTATAAGGTAGGAAACCTCAGAGGGTGCAATGCAACCTTTTCTATGTTACTGTACTTTAGCCGTTCCTTTTTCTCATCTTTTTATCTTTTGTTTTTCCTTTAAATCATTTCTGGAGGAAAAGTGTGAGATTGGTAAACAGTGTAATACTCTTACAAGGGGAAGCTTATATTCCTGATTATTTATTTGTTTTGCTTGTAAATAGGGAATCTTTTCTTTTCCCCTTCAAGGTGATGTGATTTAGTTGCGGAGAGATTAGGGAACTTATTTGAACTCACAGAGGAAGTTTGGTGTTGTGAGGCTTAAACTTTCGTACTCAGAAATATTACTTCCACCTGTCTCTCCCTCAGCTTATAAGCAGTGACAAAGCTTTACAACAATAATGTCGAGCGCTCAAACCAATAATATGTATCTGCACAAGAAGCTGTACCCCAATCTAGTGGTATCTGTAATGACTTTGATGCAGGGTATAGCTGGGGATTAATGACTAACTGGCATTAATGGGCCTCAGATCATCAACTGCTTCTCTGTTGGTCATTAATCCCCAGGAAATAGTCTGTGCTGAAACTACCATTGCTTAATTAGAACATGGTTGGCCAGTTGCAGCACAGCACTGACTGTGGCTTTTGAGGGAATGAAAGGAATAAAACGTCCTTGTGAACCTACTGAGTACGAGATGGATCTTCTGCCATTTACAGAATGCATGGATGTGTCTAGAGACAGAGCATGTCCTCAGGGCTGGGCTCGATAGTGGATTGGCTGGGCCCTGTCTCTTCATCCTTGATCTCTCTTTCTGGCTCAGGACAGCCTTTATTTCATTTCAAGGCCAATAATTTTACATTCCTTTAGAGCTGCTGATAAGGTCTAACGACAGTGAACTCTATTTTCGCAGAGATGGTAAAAGTGTAATTTTTAATGGAAAATACCAGTTTTAAGTCACCTCATTTACTGTGGTGCAACAGTGTGGAATCCTCTTTTTCCACATTTTATGTGTATTCATTCCCTTTTTCTTGCTTGTCTAGAGCCATAAGGGAAACACATTACACCTGTAGCTTTCAAAAAGAAACAAAGAGGATTCAATCCTTTCCTAGCTTTGAAAAATGTCCATGTGATCCTCCCTTTGCTTAAGATACAGAATAGGTAACTCCTCCTTTACATTTTAGAAGTCTTTAATAATTTTTCGGGCCCCAGTTTCAAGAAGATATTGGGTCAATCTTCTACTATAGCAGCCAGGTCAGTAGTAATATTGATCATTCATGGTGTTTCCAAACAACATAAGCACAGTTGTACATGCTAAAAATCTCATCCAAAGCCCAATGAAATCTAATCTTTTTGGTGCTTTTGGATCAAGACCTAAATTGACCTTCATAATTTCAAGCACTCACTGCTGGGTATGAGATCTGTGCTGTCCACAGGATCTCCTGTAATTAAGACCACTCTTCCTAACCTCACATTGATCTTTTGTTTTGATGTGGTTTGACAGCCTAGGTATGCAGGCCTGTTCTTCTCTGCTTCTCATTATCAATGAGTGGCATTTACTGCCAAAACAGAGGGAGGAGAGCAAGCTTTTCCAGAGCCTCATATGAAATACTTAACATTTAGATGTCTTTAGAATATACTACACACACATTCCACTTTTACAAGACCAATATAACACTTTCAGAAGTTTTATGGATTCCAGGATGTAACCAGAGCACTTGTTAGCCTGTTTGGAATAACCCATAACAGCTTGGCCCTGAAGCTGCATAGTTAACAAATCCCTGCTCTGTTTATGAGCAGGAGTTTTGACCAGGTTGTTGCAAGTGGACTATGATCAATCTCCACAGGTATGTCTGCCCAGTTAAACCTAGTTAAATGTTTAGGACCAGTAAATGGGGAGATGGTTGAGTATGAGATGATATTTTAATCTCTTTCCAATCTCCTTGAGTCCTGCATCCACACTTATTCTCTAAATGCTTTCCATAAAAGTTACAACCACACAGGTACCAGGACAGCAATGAGTTGAAACCTGTATCACATATCTATGGCCGGAGGTTACAGAAAGGATCCCAGGACAGTCTAATGCTGTGCCCATGCTGGTGTCCACGGATGCTCAGACACTCTTAGGAGTTAGGATGTGATTTAAGAGCTGCACGTACAATGGTGGTGACATCTCTTGTGAAGCACACCGCTGGATTTGAGTTTTATTTTAAGATTTATGGGCACCAAGGAAAAGAAAATGTGTAGAGGTGGAGTGAAAGTTTGCCCATTGCCTTGCTTTGAGGTTGACTGGTGGTTAGTTGCCTTGTTCCATACTGCTGTTGCAGGATTTGCACTAGCTTTATGCAGATTTCTTTTGCAGCTTTGATAGAGGGATGGTATGCAGCACCTTATTGCAGTAGAATGAAGAGCCATGTTTATCAATTCTAGGCATTCTTCAGCAACTAGTTAGAGTTTTCTCAAAATCCTTAAACTTCATCTGTTGAAAACTGTCTCATGCTGTAACTTTTGCACTGAGAATTTGGGTTCATTATTGAATAGGCATATTAAGCAGTTAGCAGATATCAATTGAAGATATGTAATATATAATGGAAAGGACCAATAGCAGGTGTTGCAGTGCAGTATTTCACCAGATTTTCACTACTCATATACTTTCCCCAGTTCTAGTATTTAAACCGAAGCATGGCACTTCTGCCTTGTAAGGGCAAGTATCTGGTATGGCTGAAGCTCCTTCAGTGCAGAGCACCAGCAAAGAACCTAAGCACCACTTGAATGTTGTTTCCACCATAGTTCAGAGTTCAAATCTGTATTTAAATGGTGTGCAGGTGGTAGCTGCTCCCATGGCACTTGAGGAGAAATCTATCCAAACAGCAGTAGTCTATGTATGGATTGTTGACAACTTCATTCCTGTCTGCCTCCTGGCCTCTGGAACAGCCATTATTTCTTTCAACTTCTTTCATGTCATGCCATCTGTGTTGTCATTAGAGTGAAGAGGAAGAAATTAACTGGTATTTTACTTTTAGATAATCAGATCTTTGGACTTCTTGTCTTACCAGTTGGGAATCGTGGCACTGAGGGTGTTATGTGGGGTCCTCTCCTCCCAGGCACTTTCTAACTTCATGTTGTGGGAGACTCTGCCTACCTGGCAGTGTTTTTCTCCAGCTGAGAGTGGCATATCCTTCAGCAATTCGATCATTTCTGTAGAACATCTTGAGACTCAGACTTTGATTCCTGGTGTTTGAGGTGGGCTGCAATGATGAGGCAAGAACTGACCTGATAAGTGGTCGATCTGGTTGTCATTGCATTGGCCACTCTCTGTAGCTCATGTTCAGTACTGAACTGTAATAATGTAGCTTGCAGCTCACGAGACCCCGGGATCATTGCAATCAGATCTATATTTGACCAGCTAGAGCACTGTGCCCCAGCTAGCAATAGAAAGCATTTTGTTTAATCCATTTATATTGATGTAGCCAGAAGAATAAAGCATCTACAAGTATCCTGAGATTATTTGATATTCTAGAAGCAGCCTCTTCAACAATTTATTTATGTTTCAGTCACACAGAAGTGGATCCTAGCTGGGAGACAGAATTCTGTTACCCAGAATAATATCTAAATTCCTCATGAAGGAGATTCTGGTTTTTGCAAGCTCTTTGGGATGAGCTCTGTAATAACTTCAGATTGACTATAGCAGAACAGGACTAGAGACTCAAACACTGCCAATACTAATCACTGTAAAAGTGGTGTTTTCTTTATTCTTTTATGTTTTTTTAAGCCATATATAATCAACAGCTCCTTGCATTGAACTTTCCTGAGACAATATAGGTAGACTTTTAACATGCCTCAATTTTAGCACTGCTGGCATGTTATAATATGGTAGTTTGTTCACTGATGTCCTGCTTTTATCATAGAATCACAGCATGGTAGGGATTGGAAGGGACCTTTAGAGATCATCCAGTCCAACCCCCTGCTAAAGCAGCTCCACCTAGATCAGGTGGCACAGGAACGTGTCCAGGTGGGTTTGGAACCCTTCTGAGAAGGAGCCTCCACACCTGGGCAGCCTGGACCAGGGCTGAAACAGTTTTTCCTTATCTTTCAATGGAACTTTCTGTGTTCCAGCTTCTTTCCATCACCCCTTGTCCTGTCACATCAGACAAAAGTGCTGCTCCAACCTCCTGACACCCACAATTGAGATATCTGTAACTATTAATGAGATCTCCCCACACAATATCAACCTATTAGGAGGATGGTAAGAAAAGCAAAAATACTCTTCTGTCTTCTGATTAAATAACAAGGTTGGACATTGACTGTGGAAGACAAAGAATGTTTCCTTTTTGAATGCTAGATGTTCAGGGCATGTGTGATCTTTTTGTTCAGCGTGTGAAGCAAGTGATTTAGTAAGAGCCCTTATCCACAGCCAGAGTTCACAGCTCCAATCCCAGTATAAAGAGTAAATAGTAGAAGTAAGATGGTGTTTAGGATCTAAGTAGCTGTTGTGCTCTGACAGATCTCTCAACCTTCTTAGAGTGCCATTTGAGATAGATTTCATATAAATGCAGAGATGAAATTTCTTACAGTACTCAGGAGTCACTTCTATTGTTATTCTTCAAAACACATATTCAAATCTAAGTGAGAAAACAGTACTTTTTATTTGATTGGGATTAAATAAGCGTATTTCATTCCTAGAAAGAGCTTTGGCATAGTTTGATAAAGGTAAGTAGTTTCCATGAAGGCCTCTAATCTCCATTGCATTGTCCTTCCTCCCCGAGTAAACCTCCAAACAAACACAAAATCATAAACCCCAAACCCTTTACTGTGCAGCCTCCAGTGCCTTAAAAGAAACAATTGTGGCTTAAACAGCAAGATCCTAAAAGAAAACAGTGCAGCAACTCTTCTCTACCTCAGTCCATTTCTTCGTTACTCATATGGAAACCAATTTTAAGTGTATTCTTCAAGGTTAAATTCCCCCGAAGCTTGTGGACTGCTGCCAGGGGCTCTGAACCCTTCATGCAGGTCACCCGGTATCTGAATCTTCTGTTGCAAATCACTGCTCTCCCCATTACTCCTTTGGCATGTACCTGATTTGGTTGACATTTCCATAATTAATTTATAACAGCAATAACCCTGAGATAAGCCTATTTATAGATTTGTGCAAGCTGTAGAAGACTATAGATAAAATCTTGGTTCATTAACATATTTAAAGTACTTGGGAGACTTTTGCCTGGTAGTGTAGTTGGTGTGATTATCAAATTATACGATGGAAACCTCAAGTGTTTAATGTGCATTCAGTGCCTATAAGATGGTTTCCACTTGAGATCACAAGTGTAATTCAGGGTAGAGAAATACCGTCCTATCTGTTGACCCAAGGTAGGTCTGTGCACTGCCATGCACTGTGGAGCTTGGGAAGACAGTTTCTCTTTCTTCAGATATTTCCTTTCAGTCAGTTTATGAATTCTTTGCATCCAGTTCTCTATGGTTCTTTTTCTCCTTCCATCATTGACATCAGTGCAAAGGCAAGGGTAAAATAGTGCCGAGTCACAAGTACACTTACTCAGCTCTCCCAGGCGTAACAGTTATTTTATGGTTTGCGTGCAAGACAGAATTGGATTGTGTGCTCTTTTGTACATATAAAATCATCTACAATGTCTTAATTTTTTTTCTGTAAGACAGAATGGGGTTGTCTTTCCAAAAGTCACAGAAAACCTGCATCTGAGAGAATGGTTTATCTCTGACTATAGAACTTGTGAGAGTCTCTGAGTAGACTGAATTGGAACAAATAAAGGCTGTGGCTGCAGTACAGAAATTACAGGCACTGGAAAATTATTCTATTTGAGTTAATATAAGGAAGAGAGAGGACAAAAAATGTGAGGTGAGTGTTGTCTTACTAGAGCGTCTCCCTTCTGATGAAAGGCTGAGGGAGCTGGGGCACTTAAGAGCCAGGGCTTGGAATAGACTGAGGGGTGACCTCCTTAATGTTTACAAATCCATAAAGGGTGGGTGTCAGGAGGCTGCAGCCAGGCTATTCTCAGTGTTGGCCAATGATGGGACAAGCTGGAACAGAAGAGGTTCCGAAGAAACACAAGGAAGAATTTGTTCCCTGTTGAGGTGAGGGAGCACTGGCAGGGGCTGCCCAGGTGGGCTGTGGAGGCTTCTTCTCTGGGGACATTCCAACCCAGCTGGATGAGTTCCCGTGTGCCCTGCTCTAGGTGCTGCTGCTCTGGCAGGGGGGTTGCACTGGATGAGCTTTCCAGGTCCCTTCCAGCCCTTGAGAGTCCCTGATTCTGTGTGAAATGCATGATGATGAGTTCCTCCTGATAAGGACTTTCCTGAGATATTTTAACTTGCAAGAAAACTTAATATTCTCAAAAGAAGCTTTACTGAAACAGAGGCAAGAGCACCTTGCATCTTCCTAGGTGAGGAACAGGCTGGGGCCCCTTGCCTGGTTACACTCGATGCTACTCATACTGTAAGATGTGCTCTGGGTGATTGATGGAGAGTCATCTTTTGTCCATCTGCGCAGGTAATTGCAAATCTGCACTTGGCTGTGTGGCAGAGTTGTGCTTGTTACAGACCTTAAGATATTTAATTTGTAAACACTTAATAAAGCATAGCCTACAGTAGCTTGGCTAGTCTTATCTGTCAACCAAATCAAAATCAATACGTCCCTGGGGTATAAGCTATGATTGTCTAGGCTGCGGAGTCTAATAGGATTAAGTGTTTGGGACCCTATCTAACATTACAGTCCACAATCCTAGTTAGAGAAAGTTAAAGACCAGCTTGCCACTGTAGCAGGCATGATTGCTTAGGGGTCTGAAAAATCATTAAAGCTTGTCCTCTTAAATGTTGATTGTTCCCTAGTGATTTATTGACAAAACACAAAAAGTGCTCTATACTGCACTCTAATTATATGTATGAGGCTAGGAAATCTCATGGGAAATTAAATAAAATTTACAGCTTGATGGTTTTATGCTCTTGGGAGACATACCTTCTTAATAAGATCTTATAGCTGGGAATATTTATGAGGTTAAAATCTGTGGGCTTGAGCAAAGACCTAACCTTCTCAAAGGGAGGGGCCTCTTTTTTTTTTTCTTTCAGTAAATAACTTCAATGAAAAGCAAAGTCTGCAAGAGTTATAATAAGGAGATATAGTGTGGATTACCAAGTCATTATTTTCAATACCTAGCAATAGGTGGTGTGTCAGAGGTAGAGAATGAAATAGGGCAGCTGCATGCCCCTTCTGACATGATAAAATTGAGGTGTGTGTCCATTGCCAGTCAGTTATCCCTGACATTGCTGATGTGGCCCTGTGAGCCCCCTCAGAAGCTGTGAAGCCAGCTACCTGTGGGCAGTCTAAGGCTTTCTAGCTGGGGAAGTTGTGAGAGTGAATGATAGACATGTATACTGCTACATACAGTTTTCTCATGTGAGTAAAATAATCCCAAATACGGAGAGACTCTGCCCAAAACTGCAGATGTGCAGCCTGAGCCATTCTAAATGAAACTTGGTAGCCCAAAGCCCTTGGGCATGTGTAAAAATACCATCTTGAGGTTTGGAAATGGTCAGGTGTTTCTTGTGATTGATTGCTTACATTATTGGACATTTTATTTAAATTGTCACTTTGAATCCAGATGGAGGTGAGAGAAGAGCATCAATGTGTCAGCAGTGCTCCCACCAAATTCCCTCATACGTGGGGACTGAATTTGCAGAGGTTTAGTTGTATAAATAAAAGAAACGTGTCCTTTTTCTCACATGCTTGAGCAAGTATGAGATGACACAGTTAAAATCAAAGGTGGTAACAAAATTGGTCAAAAATCCCTTGTGAAGTTTTGAATGTTTTATTAAGTGAGACCCTGTGGACGTTGGCCTAACAGTAAAAACAAGAACACTTTCCTAGTGACTCTTCAATGTAAAGGATAATTAATATAAAGGACAATTCTCTCTAGGCCCTGAAGCAGTTTTTGATTAAGGCACTTAACTGGGACTTTGGAGAATTAGGTGTACCACTTGATTTTGATGTAGAGCAGCTTTGTGATATAAGCAAGGAGTCCCATCTCTGTGTGCCTCAGTTTCCATTTATATGTAGGATTGTGATACGTTATCTCCCTTTTCTGTTTGAGGCAAGGACGATGTGCCAAGCTCCAGCACACTGGCTCTCAGCGGGGGACTCTATCTGTTATTGTTGTCACAGACACAACATGGGGGTTATGCTTTATCTCTCCAACTTCTGAACATGTACAGTGATAACTCTCGTTCCACAAACAAACAGAAACAGCTTAATTAGAATGTGTTTGACAGGGATCCACAAAGGAAAGATGCACTTTCCTGGCTGCATAAGTCAATGGTGATTCTGTTGCTGATGTTGAAAGAAAATGAAAAAGTGTTTTTCTTGGTGCAATTTTGTGCCTTATATTTAAAAAGGCAAGGAGAGGGCAAAGAGGGAGAGGAAGCGTGTCACCTCCCCATCTGTCTGAGAGATGGCATGTAGTAATCTGTGCTCAGTACTCTGGTTTCTCATCTCACTTAGCTGATGCAAATCAGAGGTAGCTCCATTAAAATGTATGAAAATACTTTGATGCAAAATACCTTGACGTGGAATGTAAGGAGAGTAAGCCTCTGTATATTAGCTACTCCTTCCCCTAAATCCTTCTAAATTCAGCAGGGCATGTGAATCAGATTTGTGTTCCTGTAAGGCTGCCTTTTCATGTTTTATTTTCAATCATTTATCTAGCACATTTGCTTAATTTTTTATCCCCCCCACCTCACACTCCTCCTCCCCATGTGCACACACCTTATTTTTGCCCTTCTGCGTACAATGAAATGTCTTATCAGTTCAGATAGAGCTTAGAAAGCCTGTTCCTGGGATGAAGGAGAAATTTATTAGTGAAAGACAAGACTCCCTGATAATCAGGGAGTATTGAAATCCCTGATTTAATTTGAATATGGTACAGAGCATGTCTCTTCCTGCCTTCATTACTGGAAAGCCTGTGCCTGATAATGTGTCTTTTTACTTAAGGATATTATGCTGGGGGAAAAAAAAAATGCTTGATGGGCCACTCTAGCTGAGGTGAAAAGGTTTTGGTATGTTTTAATAAAGATGGATAACACTAAGAATGTTTGAAATATGTGGAAGTAAGATTTGTTACAAGTTACAAATCAAAGCCTAAAAATGTCACTTATCTCCTAATGATACTTCTACACAGATTATTAATTTCATTTTAGGAGACCAATGAATGTTACATTTTTATGACATTGATTAAATGTCTCACTGCCATCCCCCCATCCATCCTTTTCATTTTCAAAAATCCATAGCCGACTTTAACAAAACCCAGCCATAAATTTGTGTTTTACTGCTCACCAAAGCAGAGTTGGATAGCAATCCTCCTGCTAACTCTGTGTTTGCATTCCTCTTATCTCAAAGAATCACTGGCCTGGCTTTCTCTTTTTTTTTTTTTTTTTCCCCCCCATGTGAACAGCATGAAGATGTGAACAAATTTTTCAATATTAACTCACTATCTAACATCTAGAACTGTGTTATCTAGACAGCTTGGCTGCCCCACCGCGACTTCCAGAAAGGGGCACAGAAGGTGCTGCTGCTCAGTGACTGGAGGAAAAGATCTGGAAAAGAAATGTTGAGGTTGCTTCTGCATCTCTCTTTGGGACCTGCATCTCCAGCTCTCATTTTGAGATGGGGATGTACCCTGCAACAAAAGAGAGATGTGTAAAAATCCCTCCCTGCACTGAGTTGCCGGTATGTGTCTTGGCTGGCATTTACGCAGATTCCATAAGGTGCCAGACCTATGAAGACATTTCTTACGTATTTGTTCTTCTGCAGACTTCCTCTTGTAATAGCATGTGAAGGAGAGGAACAGAAACTTCTTGTCCTTTCCCTGCCCTTGTTCCCTGTCCCCTCTCCTGCCCACATCCCAGGTCTACCACTGTTACCATTGCACTATATATAGTCTTGTGATCTTGGGTAAAAAAAAATAGCAAGGAAAACAAATTAATGTCAGCTTCAGTGAGGAAGGAGACCCTTTGTTTTAACTGTCCCTAATTGCCAATATGCAGTAGGATCTGGGATCTTGAGCATCATTTGATATCTTGGGCCACTGGAAACAAAGTCAAATCAGCAATACTTCACATCCAATACACAAAACCTAAAGAGAACAGCAATGTTCAGAGAACGTCTAACTGATACTGATTTTTAACCTGCTTGTTTTAAACATTGCTTCTGTCTTAGAAACATTATATCCCAGCACTGAGGGACACAGGGTCTGGCGTGTAAGTTGGGGCTGCAGGGCTGTGCCAACCCCTCTGTGCAGGGGCTCTTGGGCTGCTGTGGCTGGGGGTGGAGGTAGGCAGAGGGTTGCCTCACAAGGCTTCATTCTCTGGTTTTCTTTGGGTGCTGTCTTCATTTGGGATGAAGTCACAACTTTGGGCGTAGTAGATACTATCCAGCCTCAGCTGCTGCTATGAAAGGAACAGCCACAGTGTTCACACAATCATAGAATCGTTTCAGCTGGAGCAGACCTTTGAGATCATTGAGTCCAGCCTTTGGTCCAGTCCAGCATTAGCAATTGGGCCCAAACAGTCCAACCGATTCACCTCCTCAGTAGAATCATCCCTTGGAGATACTGTCTTTTAGAGACATCTCAAACAACGTGAAGTGACTGGTGCTAAGCAGCTCAACATGAACCCACAGGCTGGATTGCAGGCAAGGGCCAGGCGCGTTGAGGCCTGTCAGCCCCCCGGCCAGCCGGGATGCTCGGGGCTGTCCTCGCACTGCTCGGCTCCTTGCCTGCAGTGCTGCCTACGGGGAAGACGTGGCAGCACACGCCATCTCCGTGGTCCCTTTTCCCCTCCTCCCTCTTCCCTCATGTCGCACACTCAGACACATGGGATGTTTCATAAAGAAAAAATATGGCATGTTTACAGAGAGAAATTTCAAGAAGTGTTAATTTAATATGCTAAAGTGTTCCCTTCAGCATTTTACCTTTGTTGTTGTTTTCACAAAACAGCCAAGACTAAATAATGAGCCCAGAGCTGTGCCCTTTGGTAGTGTGATACCTCATTACCCACGAGCGGCCTCCATCTGCCCTCATGGCTGCACAGGGAGCCATTACGATTATGATGGAAATCTCAGAAGCCATTACCAAGATGCAACAGAGGGCCTACTGCAGACAGCCTAATGGACTAATTTGTAATTGGGAGAGGGAAATGACTTAGCGAGCTCAGGCTTGGTTTTGATGAGTGTGGAAGTGCGCATGCTAAATGTGATAAATGAACAGGAATGCTTGTTTGCGCAGTGGGTTTTACAAGGCCTTCAATCTCTCCTGGGGACTGGAGGCGTGCTGACAAGTCTTGAGAAGCGAGGAGGAAAGGGCTCAGGGGAGGCGAGGAAGATGCAAAGAGAGTAGCTAAGGATAAATCGGTGAGGAAAACTAATGGCAATAAAAACCCAAGGAAATGGCTGTGTCTGCCAGGAAAGCAGTAATTAGGATGCTTTTTGCGTGCATATCTTTAGCCATTAAAATCACAAAATGAGAGTGTACCGTGGCATTTGCTAAGTTAAAAAAGAGGAAAAGAAAATCCCACATAGAGTGAAAGGTAAGCAGCTTCCGTCAAGAAGTGCAGCCGGGCTTGTGATCAAGCCCATTTGTTTAGCATGGAGCAGTTAGATACCAGCGGTGTGACAGATGAAGGGATTCCTCTGCTGATGATCTTCCACAAAGCTGTGCTGGAAGGGAGCGGTTCGATCGCTGGTGCCACGCAGCGCGAAGTCCTTGCAGTGCCTCTAGCAGCTGCATTGCCCTTGCAACACACAAAGGTAGAGAGAGAGACTCAAGCATGACTGTCCTTCAGCAGATCACAGGAGATCATTGAGTACGTCTCTCTCCCAGAATCATGGAGTCTGGTTCAGGGACGTGGCTGAGCTGGAAGGAGGCTTCGGTTGCATTGGTTTGAGTTTTGCAATCTGTAGCAGACACTATGCAAATTTATATCCCCGAGTCTCTCCTTAAAAATGGGATTTGCCTTTAAGAACCTCTGTGTGTTCTTGCGCTCAGTCTGTTACATTACTGGCATGCAATAGTACCAGTGTTACTTGGGGCTTCATGGAGGATCTCTAAATCATTGAGACTCTCTTGAATGATCATAGATTCAAGCTCCAGGTGGCCTAGACACTTGGTTTCCTCCTGTAGTTTCAGTTTATATCAGGCCGGGATTCACTCCAGTCACTCTTAAGTTTGCTCTAAGATGAATTTTGTAAGGCTTTTCAGCACTTTTGGCCATGAGTAAGATTAATTTCTCTCTGGTTTAAAATCCTTTGCATATTTGAGGCATATAATAGGGGAGAGGAAGTGGGGTGAGCACCTCTGTGTGTCAGTGTTTTGAGAAGGCCCCCGGCCATTTCAGGCTCCACAAATAACTGCCACCATTTAAAAGCACATCTGGGTGTGCATTAGGTAACTAAAGCAATAGCAAAGCAAAAGTAGGTGGGTAAGAAACATCCAATAAAGAGACATGTATGTGGTGGAAATACCCTCAATCAAGTCCAATGACACGATTTTATTTGTCAACTACTGAGAGAGATGCCAGAATCCCTCAAACTCTCTGGATGAGGCAATGTATCTACTGAATACATTACAAGAACTTTGCCATTTTTGGTCAAATGGCATGATTTTTTTTTCTCCTTCCCCTCTGCTTCCCTTTTCTCCCTGAGAACATGTAATATAACATTATTGCTAGACAAGGAATCATTTGTGGCATAAAGTTGCCTTGCTTTAAGACACTAAAGGTACAAACTGTTATCTGTTATGAGCAGTAGCATGTTCAGTTTACATACATTTATCATATTGAAGGGCAGATAATGGCCTGATGTTTCTGGCACAGAGAGTATAAATAAAGCCGACTGCCATTCAGCAGGCCAAATATATGTATGTATTAATTGAGTTAGTTATTGGATTTATTTATTATTGTTTGCAGACTAAATAGCGTGTAATGAGGAAAAACAAGAGCAGAACTTTTGTTCTTCTAGCCTCTAAATGCCACGGTTCTCCTGGAGTGCAGTCAGGGTTTATGAATGTTTGCGGTTTTGGCTGATCACTCATGATGTGAACAGTGTGTTTTGACGAGGGTGGCAGCACATGACTCCAGAGTGCTATTGGTGACTTTCTGACCCTAAGCAAATAATTTAATCTCTGAATCTCTCTTGACAGAGTTTACAGTTCCATCTGTAAATAGGATATGTTAACATTGTCTCAGAAGTCTGTCATGTGGCTTCAATTCATCAGTATTTGTGAAATACTCTGAGTGGCCATATGTAAATACAAGTCATTAATATATCTTATCTAAAAATCTTACTGTGATTCAGTCTTAATACAGGTGTGTTCTACATAACTTTGTTGCCAACAATCTTAAACAATCAACCCCAAAGAGTTTCTGAAGGAGTCTACTAAAATTGAGTGCATCTCAAAAAAGGAAGTCTACATCTCCTTGATGTTTTGACTGTGGTCATAGATGAGGAATGTTGTTCTGCAGTAACTCATACCAGAGCTGTGGACACACAATCACATGCTTTTGTGTTAACCAGAGTGCACAATGTGGAATGTACACCGGGCTTCACGGTTTTGCTGGCTTTATGCAAGTTACAAGAGAACAAATAGTGTAATTTGGTCTTGAAGACCAAAGAAGAGGAAACTGCTTTATTCACAACTCTGCTTTAAAATAGTGGAACATTGTTCTTGAGTAAGACCTTTGATAGGACCTTTGGGTATTAATGGGAACATGCTCCTTCTGTGTGCTTTACATATAGCGAGTGCCTCATCTTCCTTGTCCCCACGTCACTCCCTGGCTTTTCTTCTCTCAGCCCAGGCTCTGCAAGTTTATGCAATTGTCTTGGATTTCATAAAAGCCATATTATTGGAGCCCTTATCTATAAAGTCATCAGTGCCTAAAGCCTCTTCTTTAATGCTCCAGCTGCTCTGTGCCTAACGCAACAAACTGATGGTGAATGCTAAAAAGTAATGTTAAAAATGGAAGTGAGGAACAGTTGGTTGACAGAAATATGTACATGGAAGCCTGAAAGTTAGGTGTAGCAAGCAGAATTTGACCTCATAATCGAGCTACATACAAATATGTGTGGATACATTAATGCCTTTACTCTCTTTTTTGAAGAGACTCAGAGCATTCAAGAAAATAACATTTCTGTGAGTAACTTTTTGTCAGGGGGTGCATACATTCAGATAGAACTGCCAGACAAAAGGGTCACCTTGTGAGAGCTCTGAGGAGATATGCATATGGAAAAAGCCCTCAGACACTGTATGTCATACTTTCACTCACATTTTCCCCTCTGCATGACTTTGTCTTTCCATTTTTTCTGCTTTCTTCTCTAGAACAGGATTGCAGCCACTAGTGGACACAACTGCTTTGTTACTGATCCATGGCCAACTATTTCCATCTCTGTCCTTACAAGTGGAAACCAAGAACTATAAGGATCTTGCAGACTACACAACAGCATGAAAGCATGCTTTTTACTAGTGTCTTCCTCACATACTTGTTTATTAGCATTTTCCCCTTTCCTTTTAGTTCTGCATTTTACTGTGAGAGTCTCTCCAAAGCTCTTGTTGCTAGTGAAGTGGAGATTTATCTTGGCGTGTTTCCACGGTGACACCTAAGAAGGAGTCATTTCAAGGCACTGACCTGTCCTGTGTTGTTTCATATGTGTGAAGTATCAACATTTTTGCTCCTTTGGCATTTCCTCAGAACACAGAGGTACATAAATGGTTGGAGTCTTTAATAAATAGACATGTGTGGATGCTGTTTTTATTGGTATGATGCCGATGCAGTAACAAAAGCATCACAGTTATACAAGGCACCTGGGAGCCAGGAAGGGAGAAGGAAAGGAACCGTTCAGTATAAAACAGTCTTTTCTCTGATAAATAACTGCCTGAAAAATAACTTGGTGACATATAACAATATGAGAGTGTAAATGTGTGTGTTTGTGTGTGTGTGCATATGTGTATGTGAGTGACCGTAGGTCTAGCAGAAAACTGGCTTTGAGACCTAAATGCTGAACTACCTGAAGTGGAGAGGTTATGGTTTATTCCCAGTTCTGTTTACTGGGTCACAGAGAGCAGCTGGAGCAGAAAATCGTATGCAGAAAGGAGTGAGAGGCTGTGAGGGTGAGGCCAAGGGGAAGTGCTGATGCTGGCAGCTGGAGAGAAATAACTGCTTGGTGACCTGTAGATGAAGTGTGCTTTCCTGGAGGGCTGCTGGGGGGAAGCCTGGCCAGAGGAAAGGACTGGTAGCAATGTTGACATGGCTTTAGGAGAGAGAGAGAGCTATCAAAGTGTCTGCATATGGATAACAAACAAACTGAAAGGGTAACACAGGATTTCATATGCAAACCAGAGGAGCAATGCACTAAGAGAAGGAAGAGACATTTGTAATGACTGCAAATGGGATAAATCTCACTGTTGCATGTGTTTCCTAAGACAGCAGCTCATTCCTTGGGGTTGGGGCATTTCTTCCACACAGAAACAACAAAATTGACAGTTGGGTTGTCACCACACTTACCTGAATTAGCACGTTCTGTAGTTGTCTTCCCCATGGTGGTTTGTTCTCCTTGTGGTGAATATCTTCAGATACATATTACAAACCTACAAGTTTTGCAGTAGATACTGAATGTAGGTGATAGGCATATATTTTCCTTTATTACTCATTTAGACATTTTGGTACATCCAGGAATCAGAATAGCAGACAGTTCCTTTAAACAAGAAGGGGAAATGTGAGGTGTGTAGGAGAGGGAGAGCCTAATTTTAAGTGCTAGTCAACTGCAACCACTGATAATCTGGAGCCTGTTCAAACCCATTTAGAGAACCGTTGAATTTTTAAGTGCCTTTTGATTCTCTCTTTCATTTATTTTAACTGATCTGCAGGGATTAGGAGCTTGGTAGGGGAACACCATAATGCTTGCCAAAATGTGTGAATAATTAGAATGCCAACGATGTGTGCCAGATAGGAGGGGAGTATTCACACTTCTGATTAGATTCGCTGAAATACTGTTGTAAATCATGGCTGCCAAGGTAACTTAGAGCTGTGTTAAGTTTCTGCTGCCACAGGAACCAGCTGTGGTGTGGCAGAGGATCTGCCTCCAGCCGTAGGTGGGGACATTTTGAATAGATGATTTATTTTGCTGGGAAGCAGGAAGGGCAGAGATTTTGAAAGTGTGGTGTCACATAGGTTGTGCAAACAGGCTTTGGATGCTAACACCTATATGCTTTCTACTGAAAATCAGATGAATAAAGGACAAGTTACTGTTCAAAGATCTGTAGATTTACCAGCATTAGGAGAATCTTTGCATTTCCCAGACCATGTATTTGATAAATGGTGGATACAATGACCCAGGCAAAAAGAAGTGATATGGAGTTTATCATAGAATCATTTTGGTTAGAAAAAAACCTTTAAGCTCCTTGAATTCAAGCCCTCCCTTCACTCTGCCCAGCCTACCACTAACCCATAGCCCTCAGCACCTCAACTCCATGGCTTAGGGATCCCTCCAGGGTTGGGAACTCTCTCACCTCCCTGGGCAGCCTGGCACACGGGCTGACACCCCTCTCAGAGAAAAAGTTCCCCTAAAATTGTGACTTGCTGGAGGCTGTGTTGAAATTCTAGCTGTGGTCTGCCAGTTCAACAGGGAGGATAGCACATCCAGAGATGTACCAAAGCACCAGTCCCCTCGCAGAGGGACTAAGGGGATGTAAGTGGAAATGGCCCAACACGGTTTTCTTCATGGTATCACAAGGCATCCATTACAAAGCCTGTAGTTTAGAATAGGACTAAGGAGTAGAACTCCCAGAAGCTTTTGCTGGCAATTATTTCCCTGTTTTCTGTTTGGGAAGCTTTAGGTCAAGTTTTACTTGAGCTACAAGATTCTGACAAATAGAAGCTCCCAGTGAGGGGAGTTACAACTACAACTGTGTCATCCATTTCGTAAGATGTTTTTAGAACTGACAGGCCAGTCCTACTCACTGTGGGAAAGAAAACCACAGCTTTCCAGTAACTACAGGAACCTAGACAATGCACATTGAAGATCAGTTCTCAGCAGATGCTGGATGGGGAAAAAAAGGGCTATTGCTGCCTAATAGCAAACAGACACCACAGTGAGTGGTCTGCTCCCCATGATTGTGCCACCAGCTGAAGGGCAAGAGGTATAGTCTCATCTTCTCATTGGCACCCAGAGTACCAATGCCCTCTTACAGTGTGTTATTCTGGGCAGAGTTCCACACTTGTACTCTATAGTCCTCAGAGAGCTTCAAGGAAAAACAGCCTCTCCCTGGTGCTCCTGAATACAGCCAAAGTGCAGGCTTGTCCTCCTGGTCCTGCCCCTGCTCTGCCCTGTGCTCACTCAAAGGCTGCCTGGAGTGGCTGCTGGCCTCCTGATTGCAGTGCTCAGCAGATACTTTGCAGGCAGATTAGATTATTGATGCAGAAGGCTTCCTAGGTATCATCTTTAAAAAAAAAAAAAAATCATTGCATGCCCTTCCTTTCATGTGATTCCATTTCCACACATTTGCTCCCAAAGGCAACACCCAGCAGTGTCAAAAGGAGAAAATGGGAGTCTCAGTTCTCAGATGAGTGGCTGAGTCCTGGAGCTCACCGAAGCATTAAATCTCACCCACACACAGTTCAGCTCACCCCTGTGGTGCTAACAAGTGCTAGGCTTGCCAAGGAGAGAGAGCACAAAGTTAATGGATAGAAATTCCCTGTGCATGAAGAGTGCCCAGGACAGCAGCTTGTAAAGTCTTTAGGAGCTCCAGCTGTCACGTTGTCCTTGGACTGTCTGGTTTGGGAGATGGTGCAGGACATGTCTGGGCTGTATCTGCTGACTCTTCACTAAAGCTTCCAGCAGCACAGTGTCCTGAGTACCTGCTGCTGGCCAAAATAACACTGTCTGCACATACCTCCCACATCTCCCTTCTTGCCCTTCCTTTGGACTGTACCTGTGAGAGCAGGCTTGTTGCTCAACAGCAGCAGAAGTGAAGTCACCTTTCACAGTTCCTTACGTCCCCACCCCGCTTCCTCCATCAGGTCTGTGAGCAAAGGCAAGCCCAGAAGCAGAGGTACTGAGTCCACAGGGCTTTTTGTAAGACTGCGAAGTCTGGCATGGATTGAGTGCAGGCTGAAGCAGGTGCAATAGCTGGTGGGAGAGAACTTCTAGGGGGCAACCTTAGCTTAGACTCGCATGGTATTTTCTTCTTTTCCATAAAACATTCTCAAATTGTTCTTATGGCCAGGGTAGCTCTATCCAGAAGGGTAACAGTGGAAGGTATGTAGAGTCAGGGCATCATTCCTAGTAAAGGCAAGTACAAAAAATCTGGTGAAGAGCATGATTTACGGACTTAGAAATGTGTGCAAGATTCGATTGAAAGCAGAGGAGCTTTGTGTTGCTGTTTCAGTGATTCAGAGTTGTATTCATTTTGCCTGTCTGTAATATGAACCTTTTGTTGATTTTGCTTTTGAATTATCATTCTTTAAGCAAGCCCAGTTTTGCTCATGCTGTTTCCTTGTGTTATGTACCATTTTCCTGGTTTGTCTCTTACATCCATTTTTGTCAATGGATCTCTTCAAAACCCCAAATTTTAAACAAATCAAATGAATTCAAATCTATATCTGTCTTTAAAAAAACCCAGAAAGATAGCAAGGAAAGAAGCCTTTCAAAATAAGCAATGTTTGTTATTCCTGTGTTTGCAGAAGCTAATGCAGCACGTAGGAATAGGGCAAGGTTTCTTCTGCTGGAGTAACAGCTTTGTAGATCACTGCAGTGTTGTCTGGAGATGCCCTTGTTTCTCTCCTCTGTGAGACAGAAAGCCTCTTTGAAGTGAAACAGCAATACAGAGTACAAGGGTAAAGGATCATGAAACAGGACATGACAGAGGATGGCTTGTAACCCAAATGGAATGAAGAAAATGAGCAACACATGAGGAATGTAAAGAGAGGGGAGAGACACATCAAAATCACCTAACCATCTCTGATGTCTTTAGAAATGGAGAGAGGCAGAAGAAATCATACATTTGACTCCCTTTAAATCATCAAAACTGTTTTTCACAATTCAGTGGAGGTATGAAGGAGATTTCTGTGGAAGGCTGTGATCCTTGTAAAGTCCCTGTGAATTGCTCAGTGCAAATTAACATTTGGCAAGGGGAAGGAAAAATACCTTTAGCATTGCTTGGCCTTTTAACTACATAGACAACTTGCTCTCACGATGGACGTGTTCCTGTGTAAAAGGTCACAGTCGATATTTGGCACCTTTGGTGTGAGGTCCTCTCTCCTTTCTATCTTATGTACTGTTCTACCTGTCAAAACCAGTTTAACAAATTGCAATTCATCTTGCTGTTGGAAGTCAGGAGAGGCTTTTACTCTCCTTTGCCATTCCTACCCTTCCACCCCTGCTTCAGGTGCTCTGAGCATTAGAGTTACTTTTTGTGACGTTGCACAAACAGATTGAACAAAAATAGTTGGATCTGTTCGAATTTTGTATCCAGACATCTGACTTGCAATGGCAATAAATTGGTGAGAGGTTTTCATGTTTGACTTCCTGCCTTGATGGTGTCCATCAAAAGAAACTGTTGTAGGCAGAAATCTGTTTAAATACATGGGTTTTTTTCCTTTATGAGTCAAACAGACTGAGTCTTATCAGAATAGTCAGGCTGTGGAGAAACTCTCAGGATGAACAAGCTCGTGATAGGTGCCTTTGGGTGGATGCTTTCTTCCAGTAGTTATTGACAGGATACTGAGTGAGATGGACTCTTGGTCTCACCTCCAGCAGCTCCTCTGGTGCCTCTTCTTTGTTTTCCATACAGATCCAACTGAAAGGGTTGCTGTGAACTGTGAGGTACTGCTGCTGCTTGGACAAGAACTGAAAAATAGTGCTTTAAAAGAGATGTTAAAAAATGAGTAAATTTATACATTGCAAGAATGGACTTTATGTATTTCAAAAGATCTATGTGTGTGAGTCTTTTCTGCCATGAGCAGAAATCAGTGATGTTACTGCAGTTGTGCTGGTGTGAGTTAATGCTAGATGAAGACAGACTCTGTATCCTAAGTATGTGGCATTTTCAAGAACAGGCATGAGGGTGACAGCTCTAACAGAATCACATTTAACAGCTGGATGTTATTGTGGCCACATTTTGAAACTCCAGTTCAAAGTGAAATCCTGTTTGATACAGAAAAAGGTACTTGCTGGCCTGTCCACTCACATTGGCAACAGCCTGCAAGTTGCTAAGGATGACGGAGCCTAGAGCTTTGCTGGTGGGGAATATTTTCCGCATCCCATCTGCATCCCTGTAGAACTTGACCATTAGTCAGGCTACTTCTAAATGATGCATCTCTTTTAGAGATTTCTACAGATAACAAATGAAAGAGCTTGCTGCTGCTGCTTTTTTTTTCCCCCTTACCTCATTATGCAGGCAGCTGTGTGACAGCGTCCTGACAAACTGTGTTATCTCAGGCTTCCAGCTGCAAGCTGTTCTCATCAATACTGCTGCGAACTGTTTCCTACTAACCCCGGCGCCTTTATGCCCATTTTTATCAGAATTTAATTTTAATGTGAGGACAGCCAAATCTAATGCCAGATGTGGGAAGCAGATAGTTTCCTTTGTATAAGAACATAGCAGGGGAGGTCTTCTAAAGGTCTGGCCACACGGAGCGCGGAGGGACTGTGCCGGAATCATTATGTTTGATTCCTGCAGATTAGTATTTTTCTTATTATTGTTATTATTATTCTAAAGTTGCCATTTCAACCTTCCTCACATTTGCCTTGGCACTGAACTGGAAGGAGAAAGTAAACAACAAGAAAAGAGCTATGATTTAAAAGAAAATAGAAAAGGAAATGTGCGTGCCTCGGTCCAAGTTGGCAGCGTGCTGGAAGATGCTCAGTCTGCTTTGCTGTTGACTCCTTTCAGCTGCTCCCCTGCACCAAAGAGAACTGCAAAACAGCTGCAGGTAAATCCTGTTTGGCATCCACTGAAATTACTATTTCTGAAAAATGTGACCTCGTTCCCTCAGGTAGAGCCACCTCAGCCTGAGCTGGGGAAGGTACAAGTAAATCTGAATGCTTGGGATATGGAAGGGATAGAATACATTTCCCAGTTGCACTGGGTTGGTTTTGCTTAGTTTACAGCACAAACAGAGCTGTATTTTGACTGATAGCCTGAACATTGCTGAAGAATCAGTTCCAGTTTTGCTCAATTGCAAGTGAAAGGAGCCAAGCCAAAACCAAGCTGCCCTTCTCAATTTTTATTCTGATAAGCAATGAAAAAATCAGTTTGAGAGAGAAATGGCTCTGTGTCCTCATCTTTTAGTCATCATTGCCATCGTCATAAATAACAGCTTCACGCTGAGGCCTCCAGAATTACTTTGTATTTCCTATTATCCACAGGAATGTCTCTGGCTGACTTAGGTGTGTCAGGCTCCCCATCTCCCCCGAGCCATAGCACAAAACAGCCTCACACGGCTTGTGTAAACATTTTATTTGGGGTTGTTACTTCCCAGTGGGGCGTTCTACAATTAGTGCTCACCTCACTGAATGAGTGGTCTATAGGATTGTGTTTGACTTCTTGCGACCCTGTAGCTTTCACTCATTTATGACACTGAGCAGCTATTTATTGTGTTTTAACAGATGAAGTTACAGTCTCAAAAGAATTTGTTTCATGCTCTGGAGTGGTACAGTAATTTATTAGCCCAAGAATTCTAGTAATTTAGTATTCTATTTTAAGTAGTTCAAGCCTAATTAATAGGATAGTTTTCTTGTAAGAGTAATGTCATTTGTACCTATATATAGAGAAGCTATCATGTTAATTAGGTTTGTATTCTTTTAAAATAGACACAGAGATATGCACACGTTTATGTTGATTTAGGTACTTAATGCAGGCCCCACTAGCCTAAATTACTGCTTTGCTCCTGCTGTTTTACTCTCTCACAGACTTGTGCACACACGCTTTTAACCAAGACAAAGAAAATTCAGTTATGTCTAACAAGGAGAGTGGAGTAAGATGTATATTCATTGAATAAAGGGGCGAAAAAGCACATTAACCCCATAAATATGCAGGATACACACTTGGAAGACCTTCCTTAAAGCTATTGTGGAAAAATATCTGTTCTTGTCAGAAGCTGTCCTGCATTGCTAGTGAAAAGGTATTAGGTGCAGGTGTCAAACATGCCTAATGAGGCATGAGGAGTCGACAGCAAAATAACAGAGATTATAGGTACAGTGGATTGTGAATGAAGTGTGAATAGCAGCCTGGATGTGTGACTGACACAGAAAAGGGGAGAAGACAGGCAAGAAGAAAGAAGATCCATCACTCACTTAAGGAGAATGGACATTTTGAATCACTTGATTGATATCTTCCCATCAAGTAATCCTCCAACTTTTAAGATCTACATTTAAAAATAACCTAAATTGTTCCTTCAAGAAATCATGAGTTTATTATAGGTCTTCAGGGTATTTTGCCTAACTGAGAGAGCAGAGGAGAAACATAATAAATGGCTCTGTTTGCGTGTATTAGCACTTGGAAAGTTGGGGCACACCAATCTGCTTTGTCAGATTAACAGCCTGTTTATGAAGCTAAAAAAGATTCAAGTAGCAGTATTTAAAACCAAAACTCTTACCTATCCCATTCATCATCTAGAAGTGATTTATAATTAAATTCTATGTAACAGGATCCCTGTTTCATCTGGAGGCAAATATGAAGGCCAATTTTTAAGGAATTGTTTCAGGGAAAGTTGATGTTCCTGATTTCTCTTTATTGCCTAGCCCTCCTCTCCATCTGTTGCTTTCTTCTGTCGGATGGAGTCAAAGAGTCTCTTTATGCCTAAAACATAAATCTGAGATGCTCAAAATATGAGTAATTTCATAGATGAAATTCCAAATGTTATTGGTGTTACGAAAATGTCTGGACAGCTCATGTCAGAGTTAAAACCTTCTCCCTGATTTATTTCCATTTGAACATAAAACTCCACGATAATAAGCCATTCTTTGGTCTCCATGTAAATGAAACAGCAGGGTAATATTTAAAGTTTGTATTGGTGACACAGAATACCTTGCCTGTTGGCTAAGAAAAATAATTACCCTGCTCAGATAATTCATGCTATTGGCACAGTCAGAAAGAGCCTGGAGGCTCAGTCTTGCTTCCTTTGAACTCGGTGGGAGTTTGGGGATTGACTTGAATGGGAGCAGGTCTGTGGTCTCTGGGTATATATTGTACAATCCAGGTCTTTTTGGCATGTGTGTTCCCTCTCTGAGCATCCGTGGCCAAACACAGAGCCTTAGTTACAAAGCCTGTTGATGTTTTCTTTGCTGGATAAAAGGAGAAAGAATCTAAACATTAATAGATTGACAATGGGACATGGGGGAATGGGGCAGAGAAAGCCAGTTTGTCCTTAAAAGGATTGCTGTGACCACTACTGAAATCAGGTAGCTTCTGGCTCGGTTTTTCCAGACTGCTGGGAAGGAGACACATCCCTTTGTGTGGGCAGCCGTGGGCAGGGCAGTTGTGTGCAGCCTGGCGTGGTGCTGGCGGCGGGTCCCAGAGCATGGCCTGCGCTCGGTGTGGTCGGCAGGAACTGCCCAATGGAACGTGGCACCAGATGGCTTGTTTGGGGTTTTTTTTTCTCCTCCGCTTTTCCCTTCAGGTTTTCAAGACGTGAATAACAAAAGTTATTTAAGAACAACAACAATAACAAAACCCCCCAAGCTGCAGCTACAGGGAATTGTTTCCCCCCAGGATAGACAGACATATAAATGAAGTAATAGGTAGGCCGCCTCCGTTTTGGGGGGAGTGGGGGGAGTGTTGACTGCTGTTTGCTTATACCCCAGCGGTGTTAACAAGCGGTAGATTGTTAGTGACAATCACACACTCTCTGGCACTTAAAGCAGAAGGCTTGATTTAATCGCAGAGCTGTCATTTATTATTCTGTTGTGCTGTTCCACAGGGGGAAACGACTGATCAAGCTCTTGCTCCCCAGAGCAGAGGGTTCTTTTTTTTTTTTCCCCCTCTTTTTTTGTTATGTCTAAATCCTCAATACAAATTGCAGTATTTCTGGACTCCCAGCGGGACCCATTAGTGCCTGTGGGGCATTAAAGATCATTAATAGTGCTGTCAGATGGGGAGAGAGAAGGAGAGAGGGAGGGAGAGACAGAGGAAGCCAGCAAGCCAGCCAGTTGCTTGGCTTTCTCAGAAATCGGAAATTAATACATCTGCTTCATTAATACTGGCCTGTGTTTGATGTTTGTTAGCTGGCAACTTTAATGATGTAGGTTAGCACCAGTCGGGCGCTTACATGAATTGGATTCTTTCAATTACCTAACGTTCCTTTTCCCCATCCTCCACCCCCCTCTTTCTCTGCCCAAAAAGTCAGCCCTTAATTAGCAACTCTAAAAGAAGAGGAAGAAGCAGGAAAAAAGGCTGGGTTTTTTCCTTCCCCTCCCCAAGTGTGACAGCCACGATTTGCAACCTTGCCTGTATCCCATTAACTGTAGCTCTCTTCCAAGCATTTAACTGTAGAGTAATCGAGAAGAAATGTTTTAATCACTGCGAACAGCATGTTAATCAGTGCTGTGACTGAACACTAGGTATTAATTGGGTTAGGGTAAAGTGCTAATGTTGGCATCCAAGAATGCTGCTATCGAGTGCAAAGATGACACAGATTCAGTGCTTTTGGCAGCTACTAAACTCAAGGCAGCTTTGACTGCCAGGGTGACAGGGAGTAAGGAATGGGTTCGGCCCAACCAGAGCATGGATGGAACAGCGGTGTGTCCCCAGCCTTCATCTCCTTTCTCTTGACTGGCTGTTGTGTCCAGCAAAGTTTATCTAAGACTTCTCTTATTCTCTTCTCAGTAGCCCCTCTGTTCTGCTTGGATGGGCCCTAGCATGGAAGCTGAGGTCCTTCTTGCATGGTTTGTGGATCTAGTCAAGGATATGCAAGAGCAGTCTCCTCTAGATGCACTCTGTACATTGATCTTGCCTCACCGCTCCCTGTGCATCGTGTAAGGCCATTTCAGAGTGGAGATCTGTGGGCTATATCCAGGCTGCACAATGGTGCTGAGATTGTCTAAGGACAGGCAGCATTACTCTCCAAACTCATGACATCTGTTCCTCCCAGAAAATCTAGGTAGGAGACCCATCCTGAGGATCAGGAGAGGGGAAAGCTGCATTGCCTATCAGGAGCTGCCAAGGTGCTGCTGCAGCTTTCTGGAGAGCTGCCCAGGACAAAGGCAGAAGGCATGACCTGAGCTTTTGTAGTAGGTAATATCCTCATCTTCCTGTAATGTTGCAGCTGGGTTATGCCTTGAGACAGTCACTCCTTCCCTGTCTTCTCCTCACTCCTAAAGGATATTAGCTGGCAACTGCATTCTTCCAGACCTCAGAAGCTATTAAATTCAAGGAATTTCCATGGAAAACATTTGCAAAGCACAAGAGGTACTCTTCCACCTGCAAGCCATCATGCAGGCCATGTGGTCAGCAGCAGGCTGAAGTGGGGTCTGATAGAGCCATGCAGTACAGAAGCAGCACTAGAAATAAGAACAAATTTCAAAGGCAAGACAGATCATCTCTCAAGTGGGTTTCATCTTGTTTGTTCCCCTCAGTGTAGTTTCATAGTGCAGATGCAGTGGCCCATATGAAAAATTTGTTGTTTTGCATGAAGAATCCACCAGTGCTGGAAGTCATTCTGTAAAATGGTCCAGCAGTAGCCATTGGACTGATTTATGCTGTTTAAAAAAGACACTACTCATGTTACTCAACCATGAACAGTATGCAACAGAGATACTGGGGGATACAACACATGTAAAAATACAAGGCATTGCTTTGGTTTTGTCACTTGTGTTCTCCTTGGGGCTTAAACCAGACTAGAGATTAGACTAAAATCCACAAAAGAATTCATGCTTTCCTGATGCCCACAATACCTTTCCACATTGCAGCTGGTCCAGGCAAATCTCAACCAAATACATGATGAATGAAGAGACTAGGAGCCAGTTTGTGATAGGGATCATTGTTAGGTGACTCCACTAGCCTAAGTTTCAAAGTCTTTTCAAGGTTTAGCTTCATTTGTGTCATTTGTACAAGCGTGCTGCATCTTTAAAGACTCTTGGGGAAAAAAAAAAAAAAAAGCCATTGAATGGGAGGCACTGGACAGAGATTCATCACGTTGGTTGGATTCCCAGCTCTGCCCCAGCAGCAACATCAAGACTAGACTCTCTGAGGCATTGAGGTGCCAGTTCCCATAGAAATGAAGTGATGTTAAAGGGCAAAACTCCCACAAGGATGAGGCTCTCTTTTTACTGTTTATAAAATGAGGATCCTTCTCTCTCTCTCATCTTGGCCTTTTACACTGCGAGAGCGTGCCTGTGTGACACAGCGTGTGCTGCTGGGAAGCAGGGTGGAACAGCTGTGGCATGCTGCTCGGCGTGCACAGCTCGTGGCTTTCAACATCAGCACCAAGCAGCGTGCTCATGTACCCTCCAGTCCTTAGCCTGTCTCACAGGGGGTTCTGCAACTTTGCTGTCTTGACCTCACTCTGCTGAGCTAGGGCAGAAGCAATGCTTCGGGTCTCTTCCACGGTGTGGGCCCTGCCCCCTGGTTGACACTAGTGCAGACCCATTTAATTTCTGGTGTTACCCAGTTTAAAACTCACTGTTGTCTAGTCTAGCATGTTCAGTGTTACCTTGTGATGCTAAAACTTTGTTGTCAGGGCTCATGTTGCTTCCTCACATCTCTGGTCTGCGTGTTCTAGCAGGGGTTCTATCTTAGATATGTCACATTTTTTTTTCTTGTGTCATTATATGGTGTGAAGGACCTGCTCTCTCCAGTGACTTCATGGGAAAAGTCACAAATTCACCTTTCATAGTGTTTCCAAAACACAAAGTTATGTCAGATTCCAGTGCTGATACACTTTCTTGTCAGGTCAAGAACTAAGACAGTGGTTCCATGCAACTTGTGTTAGGTACTTAATTGTGGGTTTTAAAAAAATCCATGGTCAAATGGCACAAAGCACTCTTATACTGGAAACGCTGCTGACTCAAGTATTGTCATCCTGATTTGTTATAGACCAGGCATCATCTCTTCCCCTGCAGCCAAGATAGGAACTACAGTATTTCTTGCCAGTTTGTTCCTGCACAATTCAAATGGAACAGATATTGCCAGAAGATACGCCAGAGTGGTCATCCTGTGGTAATGACTATGAAACTCTGGCCTGATACTGCCAGCATTTAACAACGTTCTTCATGGCATGATACCAGCATGTGTTTCATAGTCATGAAACTATTTCAATAAGGGACACTGGTACTCTTATCCTGCTGTTACAAATAGAGGAACAGAGCTATGCTGTGACTTCCTCGGTGTCCTGTGATAATCAGGCAAAGCCAGGCTTAAAGTAAAAAATGCCATTCTGTGCTCTGCCAGCAAGTAGTTAGGCTCTCTTCTCTGGCTTAGAGCTGCACACTTTCTCTCCCAAATCCGTTGTATTGCAGACTTGGCTTGCAATATGGAGTGTCTGAAACAAAGTTGATGGGCTCTCTGGGAATACTTCTTAGAGGTAGCAAAAGCTCCAT
>WBNH01002709.1:329461-359461 GCA_013401255.1 Urocolius indicus | reverse complement strand
ATTCTTTCCCTCTCTGGACATGAATGGCACAAGGTTGATGGGTTTTGCTTAGCTGCAGGCCCACGTTGGCAGAGGACTTCAGCCTCCATACAGTAGCTCCTATTCATAGTGACATTGCATGGGCAGGATGGGTGTGCATGCTGATGCAGGGCAAGGCAAGGATGAAGGTATTCTGCCCATTACACTGAACAGGTTTCAATAATGGAGAAGTCCAGTAGTTGAAAATTTCTTCCTTTTAGAAGTCCAGGGGAGGGACACAGGACAGGTTGAAGATGGAGCTTCAATAATGCCCAACATGCACTTAGTGGATTTTCACAAAGGAGGAGACAATTCTAAAGATAAAACTGCCAATTTGGTTTTAAATGCCAGAACAAAGCAGCTGCATGTTCTCTGGCCAGAATGTGCCATAAACACAATTTTGCTTTGTAATAATGATAGCAATAGCATATGCAGGGAGTGAAAAGTCATGTAGGGTTCATTGAAGCTCAGAAGAGTTTCCTTTGCTCCATGGCTTTGCTGATTTGCTGCAGATCTGTAGCTGCCAATGTGACTTGAGAGAGTTCAGCACAAGGCCACAGAGATGATGGAGTGGAGCATCACCCTTCCAATGAAAGGCTGAGGGAGCTGGGGCTCTTGAGCTTGGAGAAGAGGAGACTGAGGGGTGAGCTCATTCATGGTTACATACCCATCAAGGGTGGGTGTGAGGAGGCTGGAGCCAGGCTGTGCTCAGTGATGACCAATGACAAGACAAAGGACAATGGGGACAAGCTGGAACAGAAGAGGTTCCAAAGAAAGGGAAAACTTGTTCCCTGTTGAGCTGAGGGAGCACTGGCAGGGGCTGCCCAGATGGACTGTGGAGGCTCCTTCTCTGGGGACACTCCAACCCATCTGGATGAGTTCCTGTGTGCCCTGCTCTAGGCGCTGCTGCTCTGGCAGGGGGGTTGCACTGGATGATTCATTGAGGTGCCTTCCAACCCTTAAGATTCTGTGATTCTGTGACATATTGTCAAAACATTGAGTTGTGGAAGCATAACTTTGCTTTAAGGTAAACAAGTCTGGGTATCCATTAATGCTGCACTTCACACATGACTCTGAAGGAGCTGTAACTCAGACTTGTGTTTCTCATTTCTTATTTTTTCATAAGTATTTGATACGCTCACAGAGAAAGAAATAGAAGGAAATTGTAAAGCAGCAGCTGACGCAGTTCCTAGAAGCTTTGCAGACTCATTTCCCTAACGATTTTCTGTCTTGTGTTCTTTTTTTAAGAGAGTTACATTTACATTGTGAGCAGAGTCACAGCAAGACCTTTTGATGTTCAGAGCAGGTCTTTGCCTGTCATTCCAACTCATTCCAGTTGTCCCCTCCACCTGTGTGAATTGTGCTTCAAGGGTGTGCCTTGGTGTGTTTGTCCTCCTTTGGTAACCTCCTTTACCCACTCTGGTTGCAACCATGCTGAAAATTCTTTACCGTGCATGTGCTTACAGTAAATAAGACACCTTCATTAATGATTGAACTCAACAAAATTTATTTCTTGTGCACATTTTGATGCAAAATACACTTTTCAACTGCTTTATAGGCCATATTGCTTAGTCTGGTTACCTAAAATCATTTCCAAAGCATTTCCCACGCAGCAACATAGCAAGGCAAGGGATGACAGAGGTCATTGCTGCAGCATGCCCATCGGAGTGCAATGCCAGATAAAGTGAAACAGAAAGGAGTGTGATCCAGCCCACAGGGATGAATCTGCCTGGAGCTTCCAGCGCAGGTTTGGGAACAGAGAGCTTGATACTTTTTCACCTCACTTAATAAGGTTACTCCAGGTACTACTGTAACATCTCCTGATGACCTCATCCATACAGTGAGTGCTACAGGTTGTTCCTTCCTCCTCTGTGATTGTGCCTGTGTCAGCTCATGCCCTGGGATGTATTACTGTGATGCACGCTCTGCTGTACAGTGTGTGGCATGCCTTGGCTGACACCAGTGCCAGATGGTTTTCAGGGTCAATCCTTGAGCAGATCCAAGAGCGTGTGACAAGCATACAGAACTGTACATATTGGCAGAGAGAAAAACTCACTTGGAGCTTATGGAGCTTATTGGCAGGGGTATCAGAGCTCATCTAGCTCCTTGCTGTCCGACAGGCCGGCCAGGAAATGGAGGTTGGCTCACATCTGTGGGACTGCTGCAGGGAAGGACAGAAGGACACGCCAGCGGGGTCCTGCTGACAGAAGATTAGCAGTCTGGCTTGGCTGGCAAGGTGCTGCCGGGTGAACCTCAGCGAGCAGGGAAATTGCCTGTGAATTATATGGTTCTCAGGTGGAAGCTGAGTGGTGGTGCGCAGCCATGAGAGAGACTGCTGCTGTCTCTACCTGCAACCAACGTGCCAGCCACAGCAGATTAGCACAAGAGATGGAGGCACAGGAAAGACTTGGTGGCCTTTCCAACTGCCTTTCAATTGCCCTTGCAGGCCAGAGCCTGCAAACCAAGGCAGCTGCAGCATACTGGTTGTCTCCTTTCCCAGCTCTATCCCTCTCACCTCAGTGGCCAAGCCACTAGGATGACTGTCTCGGCTCTGTGCCGTTCCAAGGTGTGCGTAGGGTGGAAATGCTTTGCTTTGGACTCCTGTTATTTTAATTGAATTGAGGGTTGTGACTGCGTGTTATAATCTGGGCCCAAGTCTTGAAGTTCCTGTGTCATCTTCACTTGGTCCTCCTCAGAAACAGTGAGACTTGTGCTTGGGTAAAACCTGAGCAAGAATTTCAGGGAAGGAAGGCACAGACCTACTTCCCTCCGGAGCAGTCTCCCACGGATATCGCTTTTGCCTCTTCCATTACAGTTTCTGTGATTCTGGTGTGCCTGGCAATGATATTTTATGTCTGGCATTACTTTAATAATAAAAATAAAAAAGGGGAAAAGATTTCTTGATAGCTGTTTATATGTTTGATATGATCTCCTCTCACTGAGTGTAAGGCCATTGGAGGAGCAGGTTATCTCAGGGCTGCAAACCGCCTTTCTATTAGTCTGTTTGAAGTTATCTGGAAAGTCTGTTTGAAATATAGCCTCCTTCTCCCCCTCCCTCTCAACCTCCCTTCCCCTTAAATATATTTTCAAGCACAGATCAAAACAAGGCTGTACTGCAACACAAAAAACATTGTTTAGAAGGTCTTTACTCTGAGGTTTTATTTTTATCCCGTTCTGGTAAATGGGGCTGGTCCAGCTTGATTCTAACCTTTATGCAAATCTAACTATAATTCAGCACAATATTTATAAGATTCAGAGTTAATTAAATCCCAGTGGAGATCAGACCCTGCATGACCTCATTACAGTTATACACAACCGCCTAATTTCCCAGAACAACTGCCGAGTGGAGGGTGTGCTAATTTAGGGGATGTATGGACATATGTACTGTCTGCTTGTCTGTCTGCTACGGCTGGAACGGCGAGATTAGTGCTCCTCACTTTAACGAACTCTTATTGAAAATCACATTAGCTTTTGTTAATGGACTTTTTTTTTCTGTTCTGCTGGATCTTTAATCGATAGAAATAAAATTAAAGAGGCATTAATTATCAAACCTTGAGTTCCTGAGCTGGAAGGCATTTTAGAAATGCAAAGTATTATTATTGCTATTAATTTTATTAGATAGGCCTTATTTTTATCCCTTACGTAACGAAGAATTTAGGTGGATTTCACCTGTGTGCAAAGGGGCGAGCTCGAGGCCTCTTGCATCACTTAAGTCTTAACTGGGAGACTTCAGAGCACAGCTTAAATGATTCATGGCAGCAAGGATGGGAAGTTGCCATCTGTGAGCAGCTGAAATTTAAACCAACCCCTGTGTCCTTTAGTACATGGTCTGATATGTAAAACACATACGTGTACATGTGAGGTTCTTTAATTCCATTTTCAACTCAAACACTTTGCCTGTACGTTTAGTCTTCTAGGTGTTTGCCTGTTTCTTACCATGGCTGCACGAAGGATGGGAGGGGATATTTCTCAAGAGAATGTTCACAGAAAAATAAACCATTGAAGGCAGCAGGGAGGAAAAATTATGTTTGAATATATTGCCATCCAAAAGTTGACTGAGGAAAACATGACTTGATTGCAAATAGCTTCCCCTGTATTTGGATTAATTTAATTTGGGACCGAACTTGAGTACTTCTTTGCCTATGAAAATGAAACATTATTATCTAGTAAAAATATAGAATTACAGTGTTTGGAGCTCTGTCATGCACATGAAAAAGGAATTGTTTATGGCTTTTTTTTTTTTTTGTATGTGTCATGGGTTTGTTTTTTAAAAACCCACCTGAGCAGGAGTGACTGCAAGTAACTGGTTTTCAATCTGCAAACCCCCTTCATTTCCATAATCATATTCAGAACTGAATCTTTCGGTTTCATCTGGTTTTTTTTTAATCTCTCTTGGGTTTTTTATTGGTTGGTTTAGTGTTCCTTTAGTTTTCTCCTCGTTTCTTTTACTCGTGGAAGGGATGAAAGTGAGAAACACGAGCTCCTGCTTCAACAGCATGGGTTTTCACTTTCAGCACGTAAATATTTTCACCAGTTTCTCCACAACACATGCGTGCATATTCCCCTCACAGTCCCACTTGCTGTGAGGAATCAGCAGCCTGCAGTGTTTGAATCTGACCTGCTTTGCACTGCTCCGTGATACATTTTGATCAATAGGTGCGAGGGCACGTGTGCAAAGTTCTCCCAGAGTTTACAAAAGGAAACGTACACTTGAGTTTGCAAAAGAATAGCAGCATGTTACAGAGGAAGAACAAGGATTGCCATCATTTCTGTTTGCACCAGGGAATGGGCAGCATTCATAAGTGTGTCTTTGTTATTACTGGATGTGAGTATGCTCAAGTCAGATGAAAGGGCAAGCCAAATGAACATGGTTTTGATGATCGGGAGCGACATAGCCAAAGCTACAGCAAATAGAGTGACAAGGACTTTGTGGAGCATTGAATGATGGGACCTCTGATCTCTATGCCCACAACTTTATATGATAGAAAAGGCAGCTGCAATCTGTTCCATTTAATGTGAGCTAAGCACAGCCCCCGGGCTATTTGTAAGCTGCCAGGGAGCTTTGCATTGCACAAAGTTTGGGCACCTTGATGAATTTCGTGGCTGTAGCTGTGCTGCAGGATTTGACAGTTTAAAGGATAGAAAAGGGTGAGAAGAGTCTTAAATAGCTTTCTGCCAAATTAAGAATAGTACCCATGTGCAGGTCAAAACTGCTCAGTGAATAAGGATTTCAAGCTGTGGTGGCTTTGTTCCCTTCCTCCAGCAACAAACTGAAAAGTGATTCTGTGCCTGGGATGCTAAATGCCAAGAAAAGACCAATGGATGAAGAATATCATTGACACAAGTAGACACACACAAAAACAAAAGTAGAAAGCCCAGCAGGCCAGAGAGGACAAAGTACCTTTAGCACACAAGTACTCTGTTAACAGCTTTCTGAGGGCCTGTGGGGATTTTGTGGTGGTTGGGGTGTTTTGGGGGGTTTGCTTTGTACTGCCTTCAGAGTTGCTCTAGTTCATTAATTTTTAACAATTTATCAGTATGGGAAGATAAATCCCCTGCAGTTCCTTTTAATATATTTTCTTCTTTTCAAGTAAATGATTGATGAGTATCAATATAGTTGTTCAATACAGAGTGGTTGCTAATGTAGAGACCCTGTTGCCTGAGGGTTCCTACCATAGTTTATATCCCTGTGCAGATTGTCTGGTTAAGATCTTAAGTAGCCAAAGCGGTGAAAGTTTATGCATATGTGTGGGTGGGGGAATAGAGAGAGCTTAGGAGTAAGCAAGGCACCATTATTTCCATTAATCATGTTGCTTTCCTTTTGGATGCTGGATTGGGCAATACATTCTTAGCTATGATAGTTGGGTCTATGTTAATATTTACCTCTGGAAAAGAGAGCCCAAAGCTTTGGTGTCACATGGAAGTAGTCTCATTGACTGAGAAGGTGTGGTGTGCTGCCTGAGGCACAGAGCACGGAGTTGTCTGGTCTGTTTTCATCTCTACTGTGGATTTGCTGCCTTAAACCAAACATACAGCTTGGTCACCAGTTTGAGTTAGCGAGCTCCAGTGTGACAGATGAGTTGTTGCTGCATCGTATCCAATGGGCACTTCTGCCCCAGGGGCTTGAGCTCATGGCCCCTCAAGCAGTCTTCCAGTGGTCTTCACACCTTTAAGATTGCTTTCACTTTGGTCATCAATATTGAACTACTGTAGTCCCTTGAATCTCCAAGGACAAACGAGCGCCTTTTGGTAGGTGCTGAGCTTACAAAACAAAGGTAGTCCCTGCCATGGTTTCACCAGTTCAGAAGACAGGAAACAGATGGATGCAGAGACACAGGATGATGCCGGGAGAGAGCAGTGGCCAGCATGCTGGTGGGCGGACACAACGCACCAACCACCCAACTGCTGTCACCTCATCTTCAGTTTTGTTTAGCGCCTTGGGTCCTAAAGGAAGACAAGCTGTAGAGCCACATGGGAGTGTGAAAGGTCCCGGCACCCTTGCGGGGAGCATAAGACAAGGACAAGGTGTGCACGTCCCACACACATTGTGAGAGTGGTCGTGTCTCCATATGGCTGCGTTGTACAGCTGATGGGATACTAAATTAAACACTACATAGTCTGATATCTTCACTTGCCTTTAAAAGCAAAACTGAGGTAAAAAAAGGCTTGGACGTCTTCCTAGGCCGTGCAATGGAGATGACAGTAGGGTTCCTTGCACTTCAGATTTGTACCACGGAAATTGAAGCAAAAATGAAGTAAATACAAATTTTATCTGGTGTTTCTTTACATTTGGCAATTTCCAGTACTTATGGTTTTAAATTGCTTTAAGGGCAGATCTGGGATAAGTTTTAAAAATGAATAATGAAAAAACCCAACAGAATAGAATCAAGTCTTGCATTTCAAAATCTATGAGGAATTTTTACAGTACCTTATATTTTTAGTACGTAGAGGAAGTTTCTGTGGTAGTCAGATAACTCCTATAGTAGCTGTGGATTTTCTGCAGTTTTTCCCCACTAATACAACTGCTGAGACACATATCCATAATATTTGGTACTTCTGCGTTATTACATTTCAACTTTTCAGAGCTGGATATTGATTGATTGATTGCTCCACGTTTCATTCAACTTTCAGTTTTCCAGTATTTTCATTTATTTCGTCTGAACGGGGTCCCATTCAAACACCCCATTTTCACTCGCTTGAGGTCACTAAGTGATGCCATGACTTTCTTGTTTCTCTGATCTGTACTGAGACCTCTAAACCAGGCTACCTCATGGTGCACAGAGGTGGGAAGTGATCTCATACGGGTGAGGGACAGAAGCAGAAACAACTTTATAGGTGGCAAAGGAAACATTAAAAAAAAAAATCCGTTTGTGGGTACATATTCTCTCCAAACAGATGAGGCAATTAAAGGAGAAAAAAACGACAACAAAGGAGAAGCAGAGTCTACTAACATTTGCTCAGTGTGAATTTCAGATTTCTCTGTGGGAGTTATTTAAATTTACACCAGTGAAAGAGGCAGCAGAAGTGGCTTTCCACAGCTCGATGCCCCACATCTCCTCCTGCTGTAAATTAACCTGTTTTCTCAGTGACTTCACTGCACTAACTCCCCGGAGCAATTGCTGAGATGACAGAAGTAAGCATTGGTGTCTGGTGCTGGTTCCCCAGACCTGGCTCTGGACTGAGTATTAGGAGTGATTAATTCCTCAATTCGCACTCGGGGCTCTGCATGGACAAAGAACCCTATTTGCTCACGTGAGGTAAATTGCAGAATCAGGGCCCTGCAGTTTGCCTGCTAGGGAAGGACAAGTTTGCTTCGTTGTTTGGAGAGTATTTTTGAGGTCTAAATTATAAACCCCTTCATTTTGTTTAAGGAAAGATAATGATCTCTGGAAAAATACAGAACTGGAAGGAACAGCACTCCCAGTGCTGAGAAACATTCAGCATGTTGGACCTAACTGAAAAAACCCCTCCCAAACAATGCCCTGGCTGTTAAATAAAGTGTTCGCTCAGCCTGGAGCAGCAGAATGGTTTGGAAAAACTGAGTCTTGTGAAGTTAAACAATTGGCTTGGTTTAACCATCCTGATGTTTGTTACACGGCTGCTATTGATCTCCTGATGGTGACAGTGCCAGGGCAGGCTGTGATGGATGGCGGTCGGCACGGGCAGCAGCGGGGTCAGGCCATGGTGGGAGGCCTGGCCCAGCCTGGAGCGACATGGTGGGAGTCACTGGAGGCACCGCGTCCTCGCCGGCAGCCGCCACGTTGGGCCTCCTTCCAGCCTGGTGAGTAGTTTGTGAGATACAGAACCCAAACATGTATCAGTGCAGGGAAATGTTGTAGGTTTATGAGGAGAGTGATTAAAAATGTATCAAAGAGGCTTGTAAAGCTTATGGTTCAAGTTAACTGTATGAAGTAAACAGCCTTTAAGTGTCTCCTGGGACTGTGACAGATAGTCTGTGGGTGTTACTGCAACATGGTACTAGTGATTGTTCTGGCCATCCCAAACTAATCACCATCTGTGTGTATGAGCCTCTTGGGAGCTCCTGGTTGTTGGACAATCATGGTTGTTAGCATTTTTAATCAGTTTCTGTGCAGCACAGATAGAAACCGTATGCTCCAGCCTTTATTTTCCCTACTCGTGGAGAATTACTTATTGCAGCACTAAAAAGGGGATGTGGGAGCTCCTGCTAATTTTAGAGGGTCACATTCACCTTGTGCACCCAGTCGTGGTGGAATTTCTGTCTATGTTCCCTGCCCCTGCTCAGAAGCACTGAAGTAAGGATTCCACTCCTGTCTTGCTGCTAGAAAGGTGGATTGAAACGTGAATCCCTCGCTCTGCCTGACAAACCCCCTCCTCCTCGTGGCCACACTTCCTGCGTGACTCAAAGGCACTGACACAAATTCATAATGTTCGGGATCATGGCTGTCGAGAGGGAGTTGGGGGGGGTTTATTGTCCTCCTTGGTAGTGAGAAATAGCTGCTGAAGTAGGAAGAACCAGAGCAGATCATTGCCTGAAGCAGGAGACTATGTGCAGTTGAAGTTACAGGCCCTGGGAGAGTTCCCAGCTGTACTTGCCTGGCTGTCAATACAAGAGACACTGCGGGCGAAGATGGCTCCGAGAAGTAGAGGGGCAAAGCAGGGAAGGAAAAGGATGGCTTAGATCCGGGCTCTGAGGAGCAGAGTCAATGCTAAAAAGAAAAAGCTCTTCTCTCATTTTGTGCTGAAGTGCAGCTCATTTCGACAATTAATCCTCGAAGAATTAAAATGTTGGGGCCAGGATCTGCACTCTGCGGTCGTTTGACATCTGTGCAGAGTGGCTGGAGAAGCGCTGCTGCGCTGGGTCTGATGGAGCTGTGCACAAGTGGAACTGGCTCTTCACGTGTAAGGCTACAACAGCCTGGCCCAGAAAGTGCTGACTTGTCAAACCTGGCAGCAACCTTAGTGCCCCCTTGTCCCCGTCTCCCGTCCCCAGCCCCAGATTTAGCTACTAAATACCAAATAAAGGGCTGTGAAGGTGCAGAAGAGAAGGCAGTTACTGTACTCTGGAGGTAAAGGGGGGGTTGGGGGGAGAGAGGAGTAGAGAGCAGCCTAAATTCCTTCCTGTTAGAAACAAGCTGGTGTTCTTGCCTTTAATGAAATATCCTTTTTGCTTTCATTATCAACATTGCCATCAGTTTCCTTGAGCTCTGCTCTGCTTTTCTCTTTTAAAGGACTTTTATCAGGGCTCTTATTAATTTTCCTTTAGCAATGAGGATGCAAAGCCAAGGGGCTGTGTGCTGCTGGTGGCTTTATCATCAATTGGTGTTGGCTCTATCTGTGCATCTGTGTGAACAGGAGCAGGTTTTGAAGAATGTTTGAATGAACAGAGCAATTTGCCAGTGCACAGAGAAGTGGCCTGTTTGAGTGGAGGGTCAGCTGTTCTGTGCATCGCTTAGGTGGCGGGGCTGATGTACTTACCCACGTTGGTGTGACCAAGCAGTCGATCCTCTCTGGTGCCATGCAGGAATTGTGTCAAGCCTTAATACAGAAGAGTTTTGTAGCCAGTGCTATGCCTGTAGCATTGAAAGGTGGTCTGTGGCTTCCTACCCTTCTTTCTGGTATTGGAAAGAGATATCTCACTCAAACCTGTATTGTGGTGCTTGCAGACCCAATTGACAAGTAATTTCTGTTTATCTGTTGTCAAAAGGGACAGTTGTACGTGATTAGGTATATATTGATTATCTGATTTAAACCACAAGTGTTTCCACGTCAGCTGTGCCATGCCCCCAGTCTGTTGCAGAGCACTGATACACTCCTCAGCCTCACTCAGCAGCCGGGTTGGTGCTGTTCTGGGTGTCATTTGCTATTGCTGTCCTCCAGCCTGGCAGCCCATGGTGGTAAGATTTGTAGAATACTACAGAGTCCATTTAGGGTCTAACAACTGCTGTCAGTCACATACTGATACTGAAATCGTACTGCAATGACATTTACACCAACCTATTAATTCCTTCTGGAGTGGGCAGAATATTGAGAGCTCAGAGAGTTAATGGCCCAAGATCCATAATTACCAGCACTGTGTCTCTGAAACACGTGCAGCTTTATCTGTCAGCCTTCAAGACCATCATGGGCCTGTGCGAGATTAAAAAAACCCTTGGCTTCATTTTAACAAACATACTAGAGCCCTCATGACATTGTCATTGTGTCTGCACTTGAGAACACTTTGTTGATTAACAAAACACGTTCCTGGCTGCTGGTAACCCAGCTGTGTTTCCAAATTTGTCACTGCTCAGAAAGGAGGAGGAGGAGGGAGGAATCTGGACTTGAAAATATGTTTCTTCTGGAAACCATCAGGGCCCAGGCTTGGTGACTTTGACAGTGCAAAGCATGGTGCACCTTGCAGAACTAAAGCTGACTTTTTAGGAAAGTGGCTGAGTCTGGCACTTCTGTTTCTTTCACTTTTCCCTTCTCATCAGAGGTTTCCCTCCACCTAGAGGGGAAGAAGAGTCAGACTGAGAGAGAAACAGACATTGGAGATGAAGTGCCAGTGTTAAAGATGTGAAGGACTCCTTGGCATGACCGGGCGAATCAGTAAATCTGGATCACTGGTTTGCATTCATTTCAGATGTGGACTGTGACAAAGGAGCGACTCCCTGTCTTGTTACAGGCCACTTTAAAAGCTTAGACAATAAGAATGTGTCTTTACAAGTAAACTGAAGAGTGCCAAAGGCATTCCCATGTAAAGCTGTGCAAGGTATTAGAATGATCTTTCCCTTGTGTCCCACACATTCCTTGCACAGCCCAGGAAACAGTTCCAGGGAGGGTTCTCAGCCGCTCTGTGCCAGCTCACCCCTCTGCCTGAGTGCTTTCTCAGGTACATTTAATTGAGTTGCATAGAATTGAGTGTCTGCTTCTGCCTTACACCTTATATAGTTCTACCTCATGTGCTGGGCAGACCTGTCTTTGTAAAGCAGTTTTTATAGAGACCTAGGTGGATATCTGGGACTTCAAGATAAACTATATTGTAGTTGGTGTAGGGAAGCAGGAGCTGAGCTGTGAATAGTTTGGCCTCCAAGGCAAATTCTTCTTTGTGAGACCAGTCCACATGCAAAACGTGAGAAGAGCCTCCTCGAAGTCACTGTGGGGAACCATTTAACCTAAATACAATTGTGTTAGTGATATTTTTACCTCTTTACTCCTTCTCCTAGGATTATGTTTCCAAAGTAGCAACCCCCATTCTTCTCTTAATATTCAGGCAAAATCAAAAGGACTTTTATCTGAATTGGGTCCCACAAAGTAGATCCAATTGCAACCAGCCATATCCAAGTTGTCTATAGCTACACATAGAACTCCCATGAAAGACTATATTTGCAGCTCTGGGTGTCAGACCTATATCTCTGCAAGAAGGAATTTATTCTACCCTGTGCCTCTTCCAATTAAGCACTGGTGGTTGCTGCTGCTACGACATGAGCTGATAAGTGGATGTGGCAGGATCGACTGTGAATGTTTTGGCAGCAGCCCTCCTTCAGGTAGCTATTAACTTTATTTTTTAATATGAAATTCAGGCACTAAATCCAAGGAAAAAAAAAAAGAGAGAGCATACATAATGTAGGTTAATTAAAATGCCTGTAAATGAACAGGTGACAGGTGTCGAGCCCCATGACAACCACAACTGGAGAAATGAAAGCGCAACAGACTATTAGGATTCCTGTGTTAATCAGGTAATAGTAACTTGGGTAATTACAAAATCATATGAAATCTTTTTTAAATCCCAAACCTCATTTATAGCCTTTTGGAGATAAAATATAAAATGTAGAGTTTTAATCCAAAAGGACTCTCTCTTCTCTGGAGCCCTCAATCTCAGATTTCTTCCATGGCTGACACAATTAAGGGCTGAGGTTTTCTTTCTCTCTCCTCTCTTCAATTTTATTTTAATTAAGAAATATTAAGTTAAAAGCCACCAAAGAGTTTGAGTTTCTATCTCTTTGGCAGGTATTTGGTAGTCACTTATATGTCCCGAGGCCCTTTTCTATATAACAGGTAGAACTTGTCGAGTGTATCTGTTGGGTCCAAGAGGTGGAATTCATTTTTGTGCTGAGAAGCAGTACAGGGCATGTGTGAGATGAAGCTGAAATAGACTGGAGACTGCTCTCTCTTCCCAGGAGCAAATTAGACTGCAGATGACTAGGAGGACTTTTGATTAAAATCTTTTTCCTATGAATATGTGCAAAGGTGCTGATACTGTTTCATATCTGGTATGCAAACTATGACACGTTGCACTCCTAAGACAATACACCCTTCTTGCAGCCTTTCCCAGGCTGAAAAGCCCATCCAGGTGTTCCCCAGGAAAACAGATTGAAGTCCTCCTTCTGAGGAGACGCTTACAGACATTCCCTCCCTTCTGGAGTTTTATCATGTAACCAGGGCCTTGACCACAAGTAGAAAGTTGATCAGAGTTGTTAAGTGACTTGCCCAAGGTCATTCATATAAATCAGTGGGAAAATGAAAAATGAAACCTTCCAGACTTTTGCTGTAATTACCAGGACACATGCCTGTCTCTGGATCTGTCAAAGAAGAGGAAAAATGCTGGCTGTAATTAAGGCTAGGAGCTAGTGCATCTGCTGAGAACCTGCACTAGGGTTCACTCTGTGAAGGCCCCTTGGAGGCTGATTCAGCAGCTGCATATAAGGGATTTTTCTTGGGATTTTTGTGAAATCCAGATAGCAAAATTTTTAAAAAAAAACCCTTATTTTTCATCCTTGTCCTTGCAATAGAATTTATTGCCCTTGGGCTATAGACAGCCAGACAAATAAAACCAGATTTTTTTTCTTTGACTTGGAAGACGAGGACATGCTTTGTACATTCCTAAGTTGCAGCCAACATAAAGGTCTTTATCTTCAAGGAAATCAGTGTTCTGATTCTTGGTAATATCCCACTAGCCCAGACAGTGACAAATTTCCCAGCTTTGCCCTCCATAGCAGGAAGATGATGGCATTCACCTCCCATCAAGAGGAACAAGGGGAGCTTCCCTCCCTTTCCCTTTTCTGATCAGCACTGTTTATAAATTAAACAAAGAAAAGGATGGAGCTTTATTTTAGGAAGCTTTTGGACCACAAGTTGTGTTCTGGATTAAAGGTCAGGATGGGAAATCTGCCAAGGTTTCCTCTCTCTACTGCTACTAATTGTCAATGCTTCAGTGGGGCGAAAAAAATGAAAAAGAAGAAAGAAAAGTGGATTAGGGGGAAAAAAAAACCCAAACCCACCAGGCAGAAAAAAAAGGATAAAACGGAAATCAGGCTTCATCTAATGCTTGAGATATGCCCTACACAGACGCTATTGAATTCTACCCACCTCTGTGCCAGCCTCCCCAAGGCATGGTGGACAGTGCTTATTTTGTTTGGGTTTTTTTTTTTCCCCTCCCTCCCTCACTCTGCCTCCTTTGGTGTTTTTATTCAGGCACAGCAGGCACCAAAATGAACGCTGACAAGCATTGGCACTCTTTAAAAAAAAAAAAAGAAAGAGGGTGGGGGGGGAAAAAATTGCTGCCACTCTCCCAGAGCTGTCCATTATGTCTCCAGAGTCCTACGTTTTGCAACATAAAAGCATAATCAAAAGAAATCATGCTTCGACTCAGTCAGGGACAGGGCAGAATAGTCCATTTAGCTTTATCCTAAAAAAGAAAATAATTGGACCAAAATTCGTTTGAAATAGGAGCAGGAAACAGTTTGTTTGCAATCTATTTCCTCTGGAAAACAGCAAACCCTATTAAACCCTCTTTGGGAGCTATTTATTTTGGAAACAAGTTCAACGTTCTGCAAGCAGCACACGCACACAGAGAAAGTTGTAGCAGACTGTAATCTTTGGAGGAAATGTCCATGTTTATCTACATTGTAGTTCCAACCAGCTCCCAGAAAAACAAGCTTTCCACATCTTCAGTGATAGACTTGGCTCCTTGCAGCACTTTGCATCCAATCCACAGACCCAAAGTGATAAAGAGTTACAGGTGAGAGGTAGGAAAACCAAAATGTTCTTCCTTGGCTCTCCACCTGTTCTTCTTTTGAGGAACTTTTCCTGTGTGTTAGCTCTCCTGCACTTGAGGAGAGCCTCGCCTACCTTGCAAACAAAGCCCACCCCAAAACCCAGTACACTGTGGTCCTTGTTCTTGGCGACTTTAACCCTTTGCTGTCCATGCACATGTATGAGCTGGGGAGATGGCACATAGCACACAGGCACTGTGGAGCAGAGCTTTCTGTCACTGTGTCCTGTCTCTACCTGCCAGAAAATCCTGCCCACTCATCACTGTGCTCTGGGACCTCTGCTCCCCTCACCCATTTTGCTCCCCTTCCCCTTGAACAGAAGGAAAACCCATGAACCCTGAGGGGAATCTCAAGACAAAACCAAACCAGAAATGCTATTAGCCTTTGCCACATGTTTCTGAACACTCCTGGCCTGTGGAGAGTGCTCACTCTCAATGGTCAGATCACAGTAGGATCCTTGAGTGAACAGTCACAATGAATACTTTTCAGCTTACGTGTTGTGTTTGAGTAAATTGGAAGTATTTAATGGCTGAGGTGCACCAATTCAAGCTTTGCTGCCGATTTGCAGTGAGTCAGGACATCACAGCATGATCCTGCTTCTCTCCCAAGGCCAGTGCCAGTGCCAGACACAGAGGTATTCCTCACTGGGCTTCTGTGTTTACTCACGTTAGGAGGGTTTGATCAATACTTATCAGTGCTGGCCTCAAATTCATCCTCTGGCCATCTCAGGTAATTGATTTTACATGTCAGTTTGGCTTGATGTCTGGTGCTAGTCAGTGGGTTTTTTCCCCTGAGGTGTTCGGGTGATGAGATCTTGGCACACACGTGGCATCCTGTTACCCATGAGACTGGACCGGGCCACAACACCTCACAGCTCAACATCCCCTTCGTGTCTACAAACTTGGGACCTGCAGGGACTTTTGTTGCTGAGTCTGTTCAGGTGCAGAATGATGGAAGTGTGTACCCTTCATCCAAGGCTGATAGAAGGCATCTGCCAGCCCCTGCCATCTCCCAAGAGCTTTCCTTCTCTTCCAAGCCATGACTATGTCCTTCTCAGTTTCATCTTATCTGTTGGGAGAAGATTAACCCACCTATTTAGCTATTGGCATTCTTTTTAGCTGCCTACTCCTGTCCTCACTTCCCCGATCATCTTCCTTCTCTACATTCATTTCTCTTTATATTTAACCTTTAGATTTTGGAGAAAGGAGTATAATGTGTCTCAGCAGGATATCCTTTGATTTCTGCTCACAGGAGAGGGTCTTACTATACTTCTCCAAAAAGTACTTGTGATTTATGAGCTATTTCTCACTTAAGGGTTAAGTATGTTATCTCCTAGCCCAAATATCCTCTGCTAGCCATAGAGCTGATTACCACTGTTTGTATCAGTCATTGAGATCCTTAAATAAAATGGAGAGCAGCTTGTTGGAAATCCTCATTTCATTGAAAAGCATGGTTTAACTTTAATAGGGTTTGCATATATATCGTAAATCAGCTCTGAAAAAGGATGGCATATATTTTTTTTACTCCATCTGATTGTTTTACACATTTCAACAGTGTGTAAAAACACAGCCTGTCATTATTAATTTTAACCAAAGGGAATTGAAAGGCTTGAAACGCTGCAGCCATGATTAAATGGAAAAGGTGATCAGTAGTGTAAATTTGGAGCTGATTAAATGCCATCAGCTGAGATTCCTTATGCAAAAGAGATACAGGGATTAGACTGGCTGCTTTCGCTGTGTAGACAGCATGAGCTTTTAAGCACACCTAATGCAGAAAACTTCTGCGACATTTGTTTTGTGTTTTTAGCACAAGGACAAACCTGAAACCTGCAGCTCATGGGCTGACCTGGTCCTCCTTTACAGTCATACAGAAACCAGCTCACTCAGTCTTTCCTACTCCAATGAGGCTGGCATGACAGTAGCAGTCAAGTCTTTTCCACCTCAGGGAACACGGGGTCTTCCCAGATTGTGAGGCAGGTTTTGTAGCCCTGAGGAGCTTTGAATGCACCATTCTTCACATTAGGGAATGTATTTTTTCTGTTAACAGGATTCCTGGTAATACTAGTGGAAGTTACCAGGAAGGACCATTCCTAGTGCAACTGTTATCAGCAGGGTGCCACAGCTTTCACTCTATGTATGGACAAGCACTTTTACCTTCACCAAAGAGACAAAAGGGCAGCTACAACATTTTAGCCTACAGGAAAGAGACCTGGTTTCTGCATTCATTAGCAACTGAGTTTGTATGCTGCTTTCTGGGTGATGATAAGGTAACATTTTGCGACCCCAGGTAAGCGAGTTCCTCAAGCACCTCTTCCCCCAGTGCTAGTCTGATGTCTTCACTGCCCATTGTTACCACCACACATCAAGTGATCACCCACCTCTCTAGTCTGGGCACAGTGAGTTAGGCAGAGATTTTGTCCTGTGGAAACACCAAGGAGTTATTTTTAAAGGATACATTTAACATCAGATCCAAAAAAGGTTTGGGATGTTACCCTAGACCATAATGCTTGGTTGCTCTTAGTAGAGGTCACAGTTTGAGGACTTAGAGAGATGTGTGCTTGCTGCAAGGAGCATTGATGTTGTGAGTAGGGAAGGGAGCCCTTGGGGTGGTACAATGCTGGGTATACTGCACAGGACCAAAAATTTACCCTGTAAATCTGACCTCACAAAGAGCACCGTGAAATTCAGAGTAAGGTCTGTCTTATTCCCAAGAAGCTACGGTGAGGAGATAGTGAGGGAACAGCATAGCAAGTCTGAATAAGAATGACCAGAAGAGAAAGGTGCCTCACATTTTTAGGTATTACAATGTGTATATATAAAGTATTTCTCAAACTTACTGCAACTTATTCATAATTCAGATTTTAAATAATACAATATTTTTCCAGTGCTGTGGACCACAGACTTCCCATCATCACGTGAGATCAAACCAACAGGGTGAGGAGAGAACATGGACAGACACCTAGTTAGTGAGATCCAAATCCCTCCTGATTAAAAGTTTTCTGTGGTTACTTTGCTGTTTTTTTTTCTCACAGCACTGAGCAAATGACCAAAGCCAAGGATTTCACCTTTTTGGGTTTTTTTCTAGGTACATATTGTCAGATACTGGCAAGCTGATAGGCTTTTATGTCACACATAACCAAAGAAACAGCAGTAATATAAAGGAAGTTGGTGTGCAGCTGAAATGTAGAGTAGAACTAACTTTAATTGAAAAGCAGCTCTAGTCCATTTTTTTCCCCTTCTTTTAAGGAGAGGGGGGAGAATTGTTTTCAAGCATTATTAAGCTTTTTTTTTCCTCCCAGAAGCTAAGAAAGCCATCTGTGAAAACCTGTTTGCATGTTTGTTTTCTACAATGAAATGCAAAATACTTCTTCCTGTTAGCGGATTATGCCATATGTCACTCCCTGTAACAAAACCAGCATGTTTATTAATGAACCCAATCAGAGGCAAGGATTTAGCAAGATTTAAAGGAACTGAATTTTTAGTTCAATATTTTAGTGTGGAAAAACTTCTGCTTTGTTGTTAATGTTGTACTTGGAGAAGTCAGGCTTTGTGTGTTTTTTTTTTTAATATGAATTTGCTAAATTGGCAGTGGAAAGAGAGCAGGAGGAAACTCTCTGGGAAAAGAAATCACACGGTGATCCCTGCGTTCTGCATGCGTGAACCCCCAGCTGATTGTGATCAGCAGTTTATATGTGATTAATATTTAATTTGATTGGTATAGTTTTTCCTCCAGATAAGCTAATTAAGGAACTTGATGGAAAGGACACCCTTGTGCATTAATGTAGCAGGTTTTTGGTTTCTGTAGGGCAGACTAAACCTTCCTGAGTTACAGATGAGACCATTTCAGCTTTCTCAACTGCGTGATGCAGAGACGTGAATTCCATGGCTTTAGGGTTCATTTTATCCCCAGGCTGCCTGAAATTTGGGCTCAGGTGATTGCTGCTATGCTGAAAACTATTCCATACATGATAAGGGTGATTGTGATAAATGCAAAGATAACCAGTGAGCTTCTATTTGCCCCTTCGGATGTCAGCGGCCTGCACACACTAAGGATCTGGTTTCAGATTCCTGGGATTTTTTTGACTTCTCAAATAGACAAGGTTTCTTATCAGAAAGGTTCAAAGCTTGCTTTTGCACATGCACTTCAGCACACCAATCAATACTTAATTTATCTGTAAACTCTAATACTGCCCTCACTGATTTGGATCTTGTTATTGTAGGAGATCAGCTAGTGCTGATGGGAGGGTGACGGAGCGTTGGGCCTCAGGCAGGGGTTTCCACCCAGGACCTAGCAGCATTCACAGAAGGGGTTGGTTTTTCCCTTCTAAGTTTACCATGAATTTACAGTGGGTTTTGTAGGTACTTCGTGGAATAGTCCACTACCTTGCAAAAACCTGAGAGAAGCAATTGAGTTTCCACTTGTGCTTCCAGAGTAACCAGTACCAAAGGGATGAATGCCAGGCCTGTGCTCCAGCAGCAGACCACAGCTGGAAATGGATCTGTTGTTTCAAAAGGTATCAATACATTTCTCAGTTATGTTTGTGCACTGAGACCTGGCTGGCCAGTTACAAGGGGAATACTTACGTTAGCAACTTCAAAATTCATGTCTTAAGGCAGGAAAAGGTGTTCATTAGCTCGTTAGATGTATTTACTAATCCAAGCCATGAAGCAGCTTCCAATGTGGCCAGAGGAATGAAGTTCCTCTTAACACCCCTGTAAGTTTCTTATGTTTATTGAAAGGCTCCATAACTTAGTGTCTTTCTCAAAGGCTTAATTCATCATGGAAGAAAACACAGAAAAATTAAAGTGACCTTTTTGGAAAGGTCAGTTCATGTTTATGCTTCAGAAACAGTCATGAGCACAGGTTTGGAGCAAGATGAGGCTGTCCTAAAATAGCATTCTATTAATTGCTTAATCATCTCTTGCTCGTTACAGAGTTGGCATATTCCGTAGACAAATCAGGTCAGAGGTAACAAATGATTCAAAGAAACAGAAAAAAAAAAAACCTACTGAGCTTTGGAAAATATGTTTCATACAAGAAAAAAAACCTTGAATCATAAGCAAACGCCTTCAATCTGGGAACTTTAAAACCTGATGAGGTTTCACAGGCAACCTAAAGGCCAGAGATTCCTGTTTTCCCACCCACCAGCTTTGGATACTCTGAAAAGTACATGTCAGGCCAGTGACTGCCTTTAATTGTTTCTGTTCTTATTAGTGTGTGTCTCCTGCAAAGGTGATCTTTGTTACCTGTTTCGCTGCAGGACTTCAGTTAGGTCCAGTATCCCACCCCAAAAGTGCAATCTCAAGGGAGAGTGAGTGTGACTGCGGTCACCCCCTGCCAACAACCATGGCATGGCATTACAGCCTTCATCTCCAGAGGACTCTTCTCTTTGGGAGCATCAGGAAAATGTATCTTGAGTTTATGTAGGCAAAACTGAGCAGAGTCATAGAGGCTGGCTGTGCTTTTAAATACAAAATGTTGACATCACGATTTTAGTAGACATGCCCTTGAGGAGAATGTCTATGGATTACATGAGATCTGAGAGGAGGAATGGACGTGAAGAATTTTATTCATACATTGTTTTCAGCAGTAGGGAAGCATCCACTTCTCTGCTGTCTGTTTAAATGCCCACCAGCATGTTTTCCTTGTGAGTGTGCTAGCCCCCAACCAAGCCCTCCCCTCCCAGCATGCACTGGAGCTTTGCCTCTGAAGGCTTCTTCTGCACCGTCGTGATTTCTGTTCCAGGCACCTGAACTTTGTCAAATCTCCAGTTTAGTTTCCCAAATGAGAAATGAGCTGGCAGCCTGAGGTGCAGCTAAGAAAGAAGCTAATTCCTAAGGGCTGCTGTTGAAAATGGAGAACGTGCACAGTCATTTCTCTTGACCATCAATGCTGAGCGGTGGTGGCATAAAGCAGGAAGCCTTTTGCATCTCGTGCATGGCAAAGCAGTGTTGTTATTCTGGCTGCATAGCTTGGCTTGTTATTGAGCACATGCTTTGCAGATTAGCCTGTTTGTATAGCCAATCGAACATGTGCTCCATTAAAAATTAAAACATCCTGTTTTAAGGATGGAGCAGGAGACATCAGCTGCCACTGTGTAGCAGACATGGAAAGCCCCCAGAGCCCATTACCATAGGTTACAGCAAATGTTAATCAGTGCCAATGCAGTTAAATAATGCAGTTCGTGCAGATGGCAGCTACTACATCTACTCACAGATGTGTCCTCAAGTCCCTGAGGTTGCAGTATCACAGGAGTTGTCGGGAACAGTCAGATCCGATGCTGACTGTAGGTATCACCTTTGTGCTTATGCCATATATACCAGCCACAGGAAAGACAGCAATCGATAGAGCTGAGGAAAGAGTTTTGAAACACACCAGAGGGAAGCATGGGGCAGCACCTGAACTCAAATAAAACAATAAGGAAGTCTGTGTCCTTCACAAGTTGTTGTTTGTTTGTTTGTTTTGCTGGGCATATTTACCTTCTGCACATACAAATCAGTGTCTTAACATTGCCAAAGACCTGAATCCACAGCTCAGCTTTTGAACCACTGGATATGTGTGATCAGTGTATTTTATGGTAGCCATCCAATATGTACATGAGGGCAGAGGAGAGGCTTTTAGCCTGTATCCACCAGTCAAACTTCGTTGGGGAACTTTGTCTTCTTCCTCATCTCTGCAGAACTGACTCTGCAGTTGCAGCTATGACCCTTTTCACATCAGTCTCTAGGTTATGATATAGTGGAGGTATTCTCTGCCAGCATGCTGTATTGTCCTGTCTCAGATGGAGTTATTTACATGCCTTTTCATCTGTTTATGCTCAGTATGTGTGTTCCTGAAGAGGTGTGTCCAAATCTATTTGGTGTGTGAGAGTTGTGCCATAACTATAAATGTTATTTCTAAGATGTGTCACGAATGTTCAGTGTGTAGTAAGAGGAAAAACCATTGCAAGTCAAGGAACTAAAAAGCAGTTCTTTTTCTTTTTTTTTGACATCTTAGGACATCCACCATCATCTATTTGAATTGCAGGTCTGTGGCACTGGTAGACATTCTTTATCCCAAATCTGTGTGTGTATATTGGGTTCTGGTGGATTAGCTTGAAAAGTGACACATTTTCATCAGTTAAGCACTCAGTGTTTTCTTGGCTTTTGTTTAATTAATTGAGGGCATAATCCTTATGTATCAGTTTTCTAAAATGCAGAGGTTCAAGGTATTCCCATTTCCTTGGGACTTCCACCACTACTTCAGATACAAGTGTCTTGTCTACAACACACAGCATTTAACGCTCTTCATCACCACGTCTACATCCTTCTTTTATGTAGAAGACCAACTTAAAATCAACCATCTGCAATGAGCCTTGGTTGAGACATTTGCTTGTTGCAACCATCTGATTCCTTGAATGTGCCATAAGACTGTCATCCCTCCTTCCCCCTCCTGTGCTGTCTCCCAGCCCCACAGGACTGTATGCCATGGCTGGAGCCCATCTTCCACAAAGATTGGAAGCAGTACAAGTGCAAGGAGATTGGTATAGAGATCTAAGAGCATAATTCATTTTGGTGGTTTAAATTTAGTTCTCAAGGCTATAAAATGGGACTTGGGTCTCATGGGACTTATTCCTTTCCTCAGTAGCTTCATCTTTTAACCATTAATTGTCAGCTAGGCAGTGTGGGATGAGCGTTCTGCTGTGACCATGCTTCTGTCAATTAATAGTGGAACGTATCCAAAGTTTATCTGTAGCAATCATTCATACCATCTGGCAATACAAATTAGATGAATTTGAAAGCAGTCTACAAACAGGCATGTTGTTCTAGGGACTGCCATAATTATATCTATCAAATACAGAGAGAAATAATGTATTTAATGCATTTTTAAATAGTGTGTTGAGATCACTATCCTCTTGAGACTGAGCTCTGTTTCCAGACAGCAATGGCAGCAGTGTGGTTACGTAGCCTTCCCGTGCTCTTGTATCAGCAGCACTCCCGACGAGAATGAGCCATTTTGGGGAATGAGCAGGGGATTATTTTTCTTGCCTGTTCTGGCCCTGGCCTCATTCCCAAGCCTGACAACAGTGGTGCCAATTAGTAACAGACTGGGGACTGGCCAGAGACAACAACAAACCAGTCACAGGACAGATAGAAATGTTATAAATGAGCTGCTGGATCAAAGCAAAGTGAAGAAGTTGTTTGTATCTGCAGAGAACAGCAATCTTACTATTTTGTCACATTCGAAGCCTGCAGTCTCAGTTCATGGCTGAGCCCACACTCCTCACATGCAGGGATACCCCTGCATGGTAGAGCCACTTTTGTCTTTCACAGTGGCACTGGTGCTGGGAGGACCTGCTACTGCTGTGGTTTGTGCAGTCACACGGCTCTGGCTGGTGCTAAGGGACCAGATGTGGTTGGTGCACTGGCATGGATGAGGATGTGAAGCCTTCCAGTAGCATCTTTGGTACCACTCCTGTGCTGGGGTGTTTTGAGCCCCCCAGTTTGGCTCCACACACCTGTAGGGTTGGGTTGCCCGTGTGAGGATGGTTTTTATGGCTCCTTTGTCATAACTGCCCTAATGTGGAGAAGCCTTGCAGAGATGTGTTTGGGTCTAGTCACTTCTTTATTTAAGAAGACTTCTGACCTGAAGAGGACTGGCAGTCTCCGCTACCGAATGGTGACCACATAGGAGCTTGTTATGTGTCTCCTTTGACTGACTAGCAACAGGACAAGGGGTAATAGGATGAAGCTGGAACACAGAAGTTGCATTTAAACATAAGAAAACACGATTCTACTGTTTCAGTGAGGGAGCCCTGGCCCAGGCTGCCCAGGGAGGGTGTGGAGGCTCCTTCCTTGGAGGGCTTCAAGAGCCACCTGGACACGTTCCTGTGTGACCTGATCTAGGTGGGAGCTGCTTCTGCAGGGGGGTTGGACTGGGTGGTCTCTAAAGGTCCCTTCCAACCCCACCATTCTGTGATCCTATGATTCTATGACTAAGCTGAAGTGTCAGTGTCCACACACAACCTGTGCCCGACTGAGGAATCACAGAATCACACAATGGTGGGAGTTGGAAGGGACCTGTAGAGCTCATCCAGTCCAGCCCCCTGCTAAAGCAGGTATACCTAGATCAGGTCTCGTTTTTACTGACTGCATCAGATGTAAAATAGAAGAAGAGACCTGGAAATGAAAGAAATGTGAAATATATCTTTTTATTCTCATGGTTATAGATGAGGAATTTTGCTGCATGTGTGTATTCTCTCAGTAAAGCAGCTGTTCTGTCCTTGGAAGCAAATTTATAGACTATTGAAGGTAAACAGTCCTGGCTTATTTCCTATTGCTGCTACATTTTCACCAAGTTTCACTACAATTTGATCAAGAAAGCTGCTTGCACATCAGTTTTACTGATGCAAGATACCTTTTCCTTGCTATTTCTGCTAAATAGTCTTTGCCTAGTTTTCAGATAAACTGTTTTGATATCAGTAAGTTCTTTTGAGTTCCAGTAGATGAGCGAGTTGTTGTAATATGCAAAACCATTGGCAATCTTTGAGCCATTAGCTTAACAGCCTCTGTGATACAGTTTGAGGTTAGTACTTGATTTTGTTTGGGGTTTTTTTCCTCTCTGGGTATTTACTCCCTGCCAGTTTTCAACACTATATAAATGATTCAACATCAGGATTTTGACTGTTTTAAAGCTCGTAGGGAATTTGCAGAAGTTTATTCACTAGTTTATGGGGTTTTCAACTCTTGCACTGCTATTTTGCTACCAATCTCCCAGGTTTGTGGTTGGCAATGACAGCATTTATATTCACCTGTTAGATTAGCCCATACCACAGTTATCCCTGTAGGTACAAAACTAATGTTTAGGTGTTTCCTAAAATTAATTTTACTTCTACTTCTTTGATGTCAACTTGATAGCAGGATTTCTGAAGCAATTCTTTTTAGCTGATGAAAATCTACGGCAATTGGAAAATTATCTCTGATTTAGTATACAGAATGGCTGAAGCAGTGTTGCACAAAGAAGAAGCCTCGAGGCATCCAGAATGTTGTGTGTGAGGACAGAAATCAGTAAAACTGCTAAAGAACTGCTGTTGCTGACCAGATGATCCTGTGATTGGTAAAATGGGATTAACTGTTGCTGTAACCTTTCCCTGAGGAGCCTGCTGAGCCTGGTTCTGACCCAGGGCACCTTCTCTCCGGTGAGAAAGCTGCAGTATCCATGGCAAAGGTATTTTAGAAAAACCTGGGCACAAAGCAGCTGAACAGATTTAACTTCTCTCCCTCTACAATGTGCAGGGGTCAAGTCTATTTAGGGCTCTGATCCAGCGTCCCTGAGGACAATTATCACCTTTTTACTGATTTCTGTCAGTGGTGAATCAAGCTCTGCAATCTTATAAAACGTTCATTGTTGTGTTATCTGTCTGTTTTCTGAAGAGGTGGAGTTATTCTATGGTTCTACATATGAGTGCTAAATGCCTCTTATGTCTCCATTGGTGTTATCCTTTATGCTTTGCCATGTGTTTTATAACCAGCAACAAAAGCATGATTGGAAATAGGCCCCATTCAGCTTGTTTGAGCTTGCACTCATCCAGTGCCTTTTGGAAGGTTTGTTTTTTTTTTTTTTTACTTCTTTTTTCAGTTGGGGATTTAAAGGAAAACCAAACTGGTACTGTGCCAATAGCACTTCTGTGGTGTGGAAAGTGTGATATTAAACAAATTATTGTTAGTAGGTCAAGCCTAGCGTGACCGAGCTTGCTGCTGAGGCAAGCCTCTAGGAGCAGTTCAGAGGTGTCACTGCAAGGCTAAGTTTCTTCCTTTTAAACATGTAATTGCCATCAGTCAGTTTTAAAAAAAGGAAACATTTTTCTTTTTCTATAATCTATTAATTTAGAAATATATGTAAATTGTAGAATGTGCAGCTCGTAAGTGTGTGTAATACACACCTGCATATGCACACACAGTGTAATATAGTACACAGATACACTGCATGAGCATAGTTGTAGGCATGTTCTGTAGAGGGGTTGGACTAGAGGTCCCTTCCAACTCCTACCATTCTATGATTCTATCAATATTTGTATCTAGGTTTGCAAGTATAATCTTTACATGGTCAGACACTTGAACACACACTTCCAGGAGCCTGTCAGTGGTTAAAATTCACATCTGAAAACAAACTTGGTGTGTACACCATGGTCCCTACCAGGCATTTTTGTCCTGGGTGAACTCAGTGATAATACTTTGAAAAGTATCAACCAGCAGAAGAGCTTCGCAAGTGATACTTCCCCATGAAGACCACAGGATGTTATTCTGTACATGTATGTGTTGAGCACCATTGACAAGCTTTAGGATACGAATTGCATGTAATCTCTTCCTGGTAGGAAGCCAAATTCTGAGATAATCTGTGTTACAGAGATTCAGAATTTCATTAAGAACTGATGAAAACTCGGGCAAGGATCTCAGGATTTTGCTCTTCATTTGTATGTACATGGCTAAAGCATGCATTCAAAAAAATCATGTCACAGTGGGAATTCACAGCTTCAAGGTGACTTGTCAGAGATGATGGATTCCTTGAAATCCCTCCTATTCTTTGATCAGGGAAATAGCTGTTAAGTTTTTAAGGTATGAATCTCCTATGTGCATGGCACTGTTGTGCTTTTAGGTGAAAAGGTTTAACTGTTTTCCACGCTTTAAGCAACGCTGTCTTATCTTCAGAGCTAACTCGGCATGTCTGAAGTCCTGGAAAGCAGGTGATTGATCAAGGAATTTAGGAAACGGCTCCCCTGGTAAAGCCAGGGAGGGTATTTCCTAAGAGGGGCAGTGGGAGCGAGGAAAGCATGAAACTTATTTAACAAGCAAGGCTTGAGTTGGATAATCTGCATAATATATCCACTGGCATTAAGTCTGTCATCTTTGCATTGCATTTCTTGTACAGATTTTGCAATAGCTGTCTTTCACTGTCGGTTCTAATAAAGAGCGTTGGTCAGCTTAAATTCCCTGGGAGCACAGAGTTATGTTTTGTGAACTACATGTGCCTCAGGCCTCTCATGCATGATTTAAACTGCTTTGTAAATGTCAATAGGTGGAAAAGCATTAGATCCCTTGTAGATTTCTCCAAATCCTCAAAGATGTGTATACCATGTATAAACCATGCTACAGTTTCAAGGCCACTGCAGTCTCTACACTTGCCTAACTGTGGGTTTAAGGTATTGCCAGAAGCAAAATCTCGGTGTATACATGATTTGATCCAACCGGCCAATGAGACCCTTTATTAAGAAAACCTCTGCTCCTGTGGAAAGTCCCTTGTGATATTAAGTGGGCACACAGCATAAATGTTGGATGTCCTTCAAACTTTGTTGCTTTGTGCTGTCTTTACAAAAAAATATATATAAAACAAAATGCATTTCTCTTTTGTCTGTGGAATCTGCCTTTAAATGGAGGACAAACTCAGCCAAGGGAAAGGCTCAGGTTTCTCTGCGTGTTGGGGCAGAGGTGGAAATGGGACTTTGTAGGTTAGGAAAGAAGTCAGCTTTTAATTAGGAGTGCACTGCCTGTTGTCAAAAGCCACTGACTATAGGAAATAAATAAGAGTCTGTTGCTAATGAGAAACTATGGGGGCCTCGGATAGCTCCAGGGATTGGTAATGTAGGTCACTGGAGCCGTTGCCATCTGAGGCCTGTTGGGTAACCTGCGTGGAAGGAGCCCGCTGGGTGCCAGCCCTGTTTCTGGCAGGCACTGGCACATTGCATGGCCACCGCTGTGGCTCACACACCACACCGGGCCTGGCAGAGAGGCCGAGCACCAGCGGGGCTCCCAAGGGCTGAGCTGGGCACAGTTCCTGCAGGTCAGGCTCGGTACGTGCTGGGGACGGTGTGAGGATCGCAACAGGGCTGCTGCCGTGCAGAAGGAGCCAGCTGCCAGCCTTGTCACTGAGAGCCATCTCCTGAGCACTAAATTAGCTGAGAAAAACACATTGATAAAAGTATTTGGCTGTTAGTGAAATTCATCACTGTGGCCAAGGGTAAGCGTGACACTTGGGGACCAGTAAATTGCTGTTTTGAAACTTACAGGCTGAAAAGATTTTGATTTGTTTTCAATTCAGAGGATAAATATCATCTTCATCCTGTTTTCAAATTCATGGGGAGAAGATCCATGTCTAGCTTGAACAGACAGAGGCCCCACCTCCAGCTCAGAAGTCCTTGAGCTGTAAAAAAAAACTGTTATAGGGAAGGATGTGTGCTTGCTCTGTGTGTGCTGCTGCATGTCTCTGGTAGACAGGGTATTGAGCTCGTTGGCCTTCTTGTGTCCCTGATTTGTCTCACTCATCTGAACTACTTTTTAAGTAGACAGACGCTTTTTTGTTCCTTATCTGAAGGGAGGATCTCCCTGTTTTCTTAGTAATGTAAAAGGTTACGTGCTTTGTGTCATGTTCAATTATTCATTCTTTGATTTCAGTGTGAAAAGCTGATCTGTGTAGTTGAGTCTATACTTTGTGCTTTTAGTTATGCTTGACTGTTGTGTGATGGCACTACGTGGTCTTCTCCTGGATGGAGAACAGAGCAGCTGAACCAGCCGTTGTTTTGTGGAGTCAGGTGCAGCACACAGTGAACTGCTGGCTTGAGATGTGTGGGAGTCCAAAGCAAGACTTGGTAGTAACCAGACGAAGCGTAAGATCAACCATGGTCTTGTCTCTCTTTCCTGATTGTCTATGGGCAAACAGCTAGGCCTTGTCACCAAAAGCCATGCATAGGTTGATAGAGCAGTAGATGACCCAGTTCAGAATTGCTACAGAAAAGCTGCCTTCTCCTGCTCTCTGCTGCAGAAGGGACCCAGGACTCCTGCTGACATTTGAGATCTTTCTGGGCCTCTGTTTTTGCCTGCAGTAGCCCCTGGTATTACCTGACAGTTCAACAATAGTATGGGATCTACCACCTTATTCTCACCATTCTGGCCCCCTATTGCCTTGACTCGTGATGCCACTCTCCGTTCCTCTCCACTAACCTCTCAGCTGTGTTTCTAAAGCTGTTGACAAATGTTCTGATACTCTTGTTTTCAGCAGCAGAAACTTCTAAGCGTGTTAAATGAATCGTCAGAGAGCTGATACATGCTGCAGAGTGCTGGACAGGTCTTTTATAACTTCTTGATGTCCAGTAACTGAGCTTTGCTATCACCATGGATTTTGGAAAACACAGTTCCAATGCCTCTCCTTTGAGTTCCTTTCAAAACTCAGCCACTCTGACTGAAAACTTGATTCACATGTATAATAGAGGCTCTCTTTTTATCACAGCATCTGTTTGAGTCCTGGGATTCCCCAGGGAATGGCTGGCTTTCTGCGTGCCTTTTGCACAAAGGTGGCTTTGGTCTGAGGTGACTTTATGCTATGCGGCTTTCAACATCTTGAGGACCAAGAGCTTTCTCATGTTGTATTTCCATTTGCAAACATAGCCATTGCTGTTGCCAGAACAGCAACTTGCCTGCCCACAAAGCTTCCCGTGCCCGTCCCCTACATCATCAGGCATCCTTCTGTTCTCCAAGGAACTCTATTCCACTGGTTTCAGAGTCTAAACATTGCATTTGCTGTTCAATATTGGTTATCCTTCAGTGGTTCGTGGAGACAAGCAGAACTGCTATTTATAGATTTACTTTCTGTCTCTCTAGTTCAGTGCAGTGAGTTCTGACACACTGTCCTGGTAATCTGATCAGCCATGCTGCTTTTAAATGCAGGGCTAGGCCTTGGCCTCTGTCGGGAGGGTGACAGCTGTCAGATACAGATAGTAGGCTACAGATCCTGGCTGCTAAAACCCACTCATTCATTCCTGTTACAGATCATTGCCCACAGCTTGAAACCATGCTTTACAGTCCGCCGATTAGCTGGCAAGAGATCTACATACTGTATTAGCAAGGTCAGCCAGTGAGATAAAGGCTAAAACCTCAGCCCATCTGAACTATTTTTAAGCAGATAGCCACATGCCCTGGCTGCTTGTTTATTTTCATCCCTGCCCTATTATATCACACCAGTACAATTAGCAGGAAAATAAACCATAAGAAGACATACTCTTGCAGGTTGTCCTTCCTTATAGTTCAACCCAGCGGTGGCGGGACCCAGATTTGCTGGAGAAGTGTCATGCACTCAACTGCCTGCTTGTGCTTGGGAGCTGATGTCATTCCTATATTCCTTCTTGTTGCTTAAAATAGGGTAGTTGGTTTCTTTTGCAGGAGAGCGTGATGAAGTTCAGTTTGAAGTTACCATTGCTCAACCTGTTGGAAGATTTTTGCTCTGGTCAAGTTTGTGCGTGAGTTCACTTGGAGTCTCAGAAAGAGGAACAGGTTGTCTCTTGTCTGCTTGTTATTTCCCATGGATGTACTTGCCAGGTAGGATGAATATTTGGGGTTAGATCTGGATATTCTGCTTTGGATCATTTCTGAGTTTGGGGGCTTGAGATGCACATACTAGGGTCTAGAAAGCAAATTTGATCTCTCTCTAGGAGAGAGGCAAG
>WBNH01002709.1:249461-324461 GCA_013401255.1 Urocolius indicus | reverse complement strand
TTGCAACCATTAAAGGGTTTAGTAATGTTAGGAGGCTAAATAATAGGCTTTTTAGTCTTGAACTGCAATGCAAAGAAGTGCAGTGGCACATGATTTCTGCATCACCAACACATACAGGAGTGATAGAGTTTCATAGTATACGGGATGGGTTTTCATCAGCATGTCACGGTTTTCTCAGCTGAGTAGTTCACTGGTAAACAGTGTTTCTCTTTTTATTCTATGCCAGAACTGAGCCTGAAGTGAGTCATAGAAAGTGCCACAGAAATGATAGTTAAGAAGTGATGAGCAGTTAAGCAGTAATGCAATTATAATTGCTATGCTGTAACTCTTCAGGTAGTCTTTCTTTCCTCTTCTGAGTAGAATTAGCCATCATCTTTCTTGTTATGGAGGACACAATGCTTAAAAATAAGCAAACCAATCTGGTCTATGTTTTCTGCCAAGAATCTTTCACTGCCCCATAATCTGTGGTCCCGAGCCCAACACCAGTGTGATTAGGAAATCAGGTTTGAGTTGAGTTTGTCATGGCTGACTGAGCCCAAGCTAGGAATTAGATGTCATTTGTAATTGCCATTTGTCTGTATGATTTGGGAATTGATAGCAGCAAGAAAACAGAAGAACACTTAAATACCACCTACATCTCTGCTATTCTTGATGAAGTTTGAGTCACAACTGGACCTCTGATAAAATATTAAAATAGCTGTGAAAGCCTAACAAGAAACCTGAACTAAAGAACATCATTCTTTTTCCCCTGGGTTCTTTTCCTGAGATGCTACAATTAGGGTATGCAATTAAATAGCTTGCCAGCATTAAGAACAATTTAACTGCTGCAGTGGACATTATGAAGAGATTCAGAAGCTTCCAAAGTAAGGTGGACATCTTGTGGACAATTCAACTGTTATTTTTACAGCTTTGCTAATGCAACTGAGAGACCAAGCTGCCTTCTTGGCATCTGCTGTTGAGTGTACTGTGCATTAGATATACAAGAGATGGGGCCAGGGGGAGTTTCAAATCCAACAGCCAGCAGCCCGGGTATCAATTAAAGTTGGGTTATTTTCATATGTCACCATTATGACCCTTTAAACAGTGCAGCCATAGTGGAATCAGGATGTCTTTCTGACCCTATACTATGCAAATGCACCGAGGCCAGAAGGACTAGAAAACCTACTGAATTTTAATATGAGAAGTGTGTGATGCCCCTACCTCATTGACATTCTGTGTGGGTTTTTTTCACTAATCCTCACACTCAGTAGGCATCACTTTCTTGATCTTGGATCTTCATTGGGGTGTGCAGGTCAAAAAGGCAGCTGAGATGGGCCAGAAAGAAGTCAGGCACTACAGCATGGAGTGACATATTTAGTTACAATTAGAAATGGGCCTGAGCCATGAAGTTCAGGTAAGAATCCAAACTCTCCTGAAGTTAGAGTGATGGGTGAGTCATGGGTTTGGATCAGTCCTGTGAAGATATTGACTAGTTGGTTCATCTGCAGCCAGAATTTCCCCAAGTCCCTTCCTGAGTTTACATTTAGAGGGATTACTGTAAGGATATGTGTGTGATACACACACGAGGGAAAACTTGTTGAGATTTCAATGCAGAATGGTCTTCAGATAACACGTCTGGTTCCTCTCCTGGAACCTCTCTCCATAACTGGCATGGAGAAGCAGCTCTGATGTGAAGAATAACAAAAGAGAGACGTAAGAATAACAAGTTTATTTTTCTGTAGTGATTTTTTTCAGCTATATTATGTTCCACTTGAAACAGGTAGTGTTAGTAACCTCCTGGCTCCAGGAGGTGTGAAGTCCCCAAGTCCTCTCTGGCCAGTGCACATCCAGTAGCACACAGAAGGTGATAGTCCTCATCTTCCCTGCCAGTCTCTGCTCCAGTGGCTTCTTGTAGTTATGAAGGAGCTTCCTGGAATTCTGAGGCAGCAATTGGAAGCCATAGATATGGTGCAAGAGAAAAGTCTTTTGTAGAAGGTTGGAAAAGCTCTTTAAACTGATGAAATCCAAGCCCTCCCCTCACCCTGACAAACCCTCCACTAACCCACGGCCCTCAGCTCCATGGCATTGGGATCCCTACAGGGCTGGGGACTCCCACACCTCCCTGGACAGCCTGGCACAGGGGCTGACAACCCTCTCAGGGAAACAGTTCTGCCTGAGCTCCCATGTAAACCTCCCCTGGGGCAACTTGAGGCCTGTCACTTGTCACTCTTGTCCTGTCACTCATCACTCAGGAGCAGAGAACCATCCCCAGCTCACTGCAGCTTCCCATCAGGGAATTGCAGAGAGTGCTACTGTCTCCCCTCAGCCTCCTCTTCTCCAGACTACACACTCCCAGGTCCCTTAGCTGCTCCTCATCAGATTTGTTTTCTAGACTTGTTTCTTACGTGCTATTTGTTGCTCTCATTGAAGATCTCTCCCATTGCAGAGTTGCCCAGTTGCATGACATCATCTACCACCCCTATGCACAGATACAGCCTTTCTGTTTTCCTGCTTCATTGTGTCCTTGGTGTTTGCTGGAGGTTGATGGATGGACTCAGGAGGACTGACCTGCAAGGTTGCAGCCACAGTGTGTACCCTGAGCTTCCACTTCAGTGAGTAGAAGGTGGAAAGCAGAAAGATACTGTTGAGAAGACAGAGCTTCCAGCAAGATAAGAAAGCTCACTGCCTTTTGCATACACATACGTTCATATTTAGGGGTGATTCTGGTTTGAATTCAGCTTCCTGTGGCATGTGATGCACAGTGTAGTGGTTTTATTCTGTGCGAAACACACAATAGAGGTTTTATTCTGTGGTATGATGAAGGGCAGTGTTCTGGGTTGGGGCATTAGAGAGTAAGGAAGTGGGGTGCAACTGCAGAGCTGGTTTTCATTCACTTGGCAGTTTGGTTTGGGGTGGTTTTTTTTTAGTTGGCTCTGGCTTGTTTTGCTTTTTTTTTTGCTCTTTTATTCCCACCAGCTTTATAAAATCTTAAATGTTTATGAATGAGGGCCACATAGTATTTAAATTTCCAAACAGAGAACCATTCTTCTCTGTAACAACCTTCTGACTTTCTCAGGTTGTCAGACGTGTTACTCTTTTTTTTTTTTTTTTTTTAAAGGGAGTATTGTATATAGAACCTCAATTATTTCCTCATAAAGTCATTTTAAAATGACTCCCTGGTGAGTTTTAGGAAAGTGTGTCTAGACTTTTTTCTTTCTCTGCTTTATCCCAGTCTCCCCCTCCAGCCTGCCCCTATCATTTTGTAGGTTATGGATAGTTGAGGATTTGTTGCACTGCAATTTAATGCTGAGTGTGTGCTGTGACCTTTAGGGAGGGGGGAGTCTGTTGGCAGTATCATTACAAATAAAGTACTAACAGATTTCAGAAGTTTATAGATTCCAAACTGGATGCCAAAGCCTGCAGTCATTTATAAACTTACTTCCACACATTCTCAGACCTGACAGGGCAGCGGTGGTGCAGCCCCTGTGTTAACGCCAGCTGACTACTTCTCTGCATCCCCCTTCATAAGCCAGGTGACCTCCCTTTTGGTGCCTCTGCAATTTGACTTGTGTAGCAATTGCAGCTGCAGAAGATAAAGTCCTGGAAGGTCGAGGCAGACGTGTGCTGTCACGTGCCCTGTGCCAGTGGGCAGATATTTGTTATTTCAGGTGGATGTGGCTGACTACAAAGACTTCTCAATGCCTGGACGGCATTAGCCAGGCTGCTTTTGAATGGAGACACTCAGCCCCCAGCATGATGAAGGAGCTAAGCCATTAAGTTGGGTTTGGTTTTTAAGCTTTTATATAAAGCCAATCAGGGCAGGTGGTGGTTGAAGTCAGGGGTTGTGCAGTGTAGCACCACATCCTCGTGCTCTTGCTTGACAAGTCACCGCTCAGCACAGCGCAGGTTTGCTGCGGCGTGTTCGGAACACTGGAGGCGGGATAAGTTGAGGAAACGAGATGTCTGCAACCTCTGGCCTCTCTCAGCAGGGCAGATCTGGTTGAGTGAAGAGCACACAGTCAGCCCACACAGCTCCAAACTGGTGGGCTGCTGCCGGGCCCCGGAGAGGGGCTCGTTGCGGGAGGGAGGATTTGCGTGGTGGGATGCTAAGACAGCCAGAGCTGTGGTTGGCTTTACTGCAGGAAGTGGATTAGGCAAATCCCTGAAACAGTACAGAAATCCATTTTTTCCAGGTGCTGAGGCTGAAGGAAGCATATAATTAATAGTATCCCAGTTTTTACTTAGTTAAGTCTTAGAGGAAGGTATCCTGGAGTTTATATTTTTAGCAGGCACTTTAAGAGGTGGTGGGGGAGGATCAGTGTGCATGGAGGGAGAGATTAATTTAAAATTGATAACTGCATGGCAGCACCACAGTTTTAACAAGCTCAAGGCCTGCCTCGTGCAGCCTGCTGTACTCAGGGGACTGGAGTTCAATTCTCCATGCTGCCAGTTGAAATCAGAAATCACAACTGCAGTGATTAGCAGTGAATTTCCTGATCTTGGTGCCGCAGGCAAAGGAAGAAGGGGACCTTTTTTTTTTCCCCTTTCTCTGGCATGGTTAACCCCTAGCAGGGGAGATGAAGATAGGGAAAGGGAATCTAGGGGAGTTTACACTATTTAAACTTGTACATGCTGTTTACAAAAAAATCAATGGCCATTAACGGCCAGGCCTGGCTGTGAGGAAGTGCCCAGCAGCGTCTTAATTAATCTCGTGGCTAATAGAGGAGCATCACTTCCAAGTGCTTGTGCTGCCCCTCTCATTCCAGTGATGCAGGTCAGATCTGCAAAGGCTGTAGATGGATGGCAAAATACAGCCTGTTCTCTAGGACTCAGACATTAACCCCAAGTCATACCAAACACTGGTTTTACACCAACTGGGATCAAATCTGACTCTATTCACATCAGCATTGAGTACCACCCAGCCTCTGTGTCCAGTGGTTGTTCATGAGTGACTCAATGGAGAAGCAGCAAGTGAGATACTGTTCTGTATGCTTACTTTATGATTTCATTGTTCCTCTATTTAATACCACTCCACCTGATTAACAGAGAGGAGCAGTGCATGTGTGATCAACGTGTCTGCACAAAGCTATCAAACTGGTCCCTTAGTCCCGTTCTGAGTGTTGTTGCTGTTAAAGGTTGCTTGTTCGGGTCCCTCGTAATGTAAGAGGAGGGAATTTTGGCTAATGCGTGCAAACAATATCAATATTGCAATGTGTAGCAGTCTCAGGCGAGGGGAGCTCATTTGCCAACTCTCTTTGGCCTGAAAAATGAAAGCATTTTGGTAGCTGGAGCAGGAAAAGCTATTGCTTCATGGATTAATAGAGAATTGGTCCAGAAATGACCTTCTGATCCAGACCTTTGCCTGATGGAGAGGGATGGGTGTGATTCAGCTTGCATATTCCTTTCTTTCCTTCTGACCATTCTCTGGGTTGAAAAATAGTATTTTTTTCACTTGACTATTGCTGAGCTGCCACAGCATGTGATGTACATGGGGATGATGCTGAATTAGTGCATACACTTGGGTGCTAGTCATATACATTCAGTGCCAAACTGTGTAGCAGAGGCTCTACACCTCCAACCATCTCCTCTTGAGTAAAAGACTGATAAATGTTTGTGTTGTGGGGACCTGGGAGTTGTCTGTCCTCTCTGAGCAACTACTGAAAGTCCTCCTCTTGCAGGGTTGCTCAGGAGCTGTGGAAGATGCTGATGGCTGTGGCCTCCCTCCTGCCTCCCTGTAGGGAGCAAGGCTGGGCTGCTCTGCATCTTCTCCCTTCGAGAGCCTTGGCCTCACTAACACTGGCCATGAGTGAGCTTTGCAAGTTGGGTCTGGCAGTGGGTGAAGTTCCTTTCAGGAGAGTTGAAATCAAATTTCCCAGGAAGATCTGATGAGAGGTTTATGATAAGTCATGCTCCAGCTGATCTTGTGTCCAGACTCTATTCCCCAGGACTGTGTTTTCATGTGATTTTTTTTTTATTTCACCATGAAAGGTTCATATAAATTTAGTTTCTCTGATCAATAGAGAAAACTGAGCTGCATTATCCCCTCACCTGGAAGTTTATCAGGTGAGTAAGTCAGTAGAGGTAAACTAGAGTCAGTCAAGTATATGCCAGCAGAGTTAGTCCCCTTGCTTATTTTCAGGAAGGATTGTTCACCTGGAAATGTTTAACCTGAAGATGGCAAATACATAAGTGTATATATACATCATACCGCTTTGACTGTAGAAACTAGTATGGCTGTAATAAAAATCAATACAGAGCTGCTGATATCTCAGAGACCAACCTCTAACACTTTAATGTTATTTTTAAGCCAGTATAGTTGCAAAAGAAGAGAAGTGGAGTCTGAGTAAGGTGGCAAATCACAGTGTGCTCCCTGTAAGACCTCCTTTCTCACAACAAACTGGCCATGTGTTTCTTTATCATACGTGGTGAGTGCCTTGCAAAAGAGCTTATTACCAATGAGCACTTTCCACTGCAGTTTCTCACACTGCTGTCACCTGAATGGATCCTTATGTGCTTTCTGAATTTCACAGAGCAGTCTAGGACCTGGATGTTTGCAGTACTATATCGAGACAAAAACCAAACCAAACCACCCAAACCAGTCGTTAATCCCCAATAACTTTTGCCTCAAGCACATGGAAACCTCCTGACAGCAATCTTTTTTAAACCTGGTCAAATGACAGATTCAGAGTGCATCAGTCACAGCACAAGTCTCTTCAGTGTGACATGAGGCCACAGAGTAGTCCTGTGGAAAGCACAAAGCAACTACTTTGATGGTAAGAACAACTTAGATTGAAACTGATGTAATTTGAGTGCAGGATTTGGCCCATGGACTCCAGTTCTGGCTCCCCTGGCACTTGTAAGCTTTTTATTACTAATTAAAGTTGGTAAGTAGTCCCCCTCAGGGTGTTTTGGCTCATAAATGAAGGCCAACAAAATATCTAATTTTGCTAAATAGAGTAATTTTTTATATGCCAATAGAGGGCTTTTGGTTAGATTTTGTTTTCTCTCTCCCCACTGTTACTTTGAAGCAAAAGCTCCGATGTTTGCCATCAACCTCAAGTAGCAAAAGCAGCTCTTCTTCTTGTTTCCCTGCCTCATCCTGTTCCCTAAGGCCATACCTCCTCCTGTTCTCCCAGCAAGGTCCCACACTCGCAGGGCTCCAATTCAGGTTCCCAGAGTCGACTTCTAGTTCTGAGTGTCCCCTGGGAGTCTTTGCTGGAAAAGGTGCTATTCAGCACATACAGGAACATCAAAATCCAGTTGTGTGAAATTTTCAACCCTGAAATATGAAAGTCATCAGCATTTCTGTAATTGTACATATGTTTCTTTTCGGAATGTTATTTTCTCCTTAGGCAGTTAAAACGTAGGATTCTTACACTCCTTAAAGCCAAACCTGTTACAGTGTGATGAATGAAACAGCAGAAATGAAAGTGTTTTAATAGCAGGAATGGTTACAAACCCTTCATTGACAGGGATTATTATTATGATGAGAATCATTCAGCAGAGCTGGAACTCATAGAAGCGGCTTTGACCAGCCAGCAACGTGAAATATTTGGGGGGGTGGGGGGTGAATTTAATCTGTGTAAAGACCAAAAGGCATTTAAAAAGCAGACTGGAGGCTTTTGATTTACATTGCTGATACTGAACAGAGCGCCGCTCTCTGCTTCGTATTTTGCTACAGGGCATCGCTTCATTGCTAAGAAATAGGGGCTATGGCAAGAATGCAATTCCTTAATGAACCAGCCTATCTGGAGCAAAACAGCTTTTCACACCATAATAAACAATGAACACCTTTTAGATAACAAATTCAATGGCAAAAAAATATTGCATTGTACATGTGGTAGCCCCGTGATTTAATGGAGGCACTTTCTGCATTAGTGGTTTACATTAATTTTTAAAATTAATTTAGTTTGGCCTGCAGGGGAAATATTTTCTTTTTTTGTTTCTGATATCCTGCAGCTCATTAACACTTTTTTACTGCTGCTCTACAACACTGTCTGTAATCGTCCAATTTGTAGCTAGAGGCTCATTTTTTAACTAGAGAGAAAGGGGAGGTTGGGGGGGGAGAACAGGGAGCTTTTACTGAAATTGTAAATGAATCTTCAACCACACTTAAAAATCAGCATCTCTAACAACAGCTACAGCACTGTGGCTTTCCAAGAAGGGATTAATTAAACCCTGGATGCATTATTAGCCTGCAGGTTCTGGGTCCGTTTGTAGGCTGGGATAGGGAGATTTTAATGCCCAGGGAAGCACAGTTCTTCCCTCTGCAGTACAAAGAGCTGGTGCTGCTGGACACGTAGGGGCTTTAGCTGTAGCTCTTCTGTGTCGTCATTTTCCTGGGAAATAATCTGAGATGGGTTTCAGCTGAAGAAGTGATTGTGCTTATTCAGAGTTACTGAAGAGCTCAAATGCATTTTTCAAGCTGGAGCACTGGAACACAACCCTGCTCCAAAAAATGAGACGAGAATCCAAGTGAAACACCTTCAGCATCAGCCCAATACACTGCACCATTCACTGTTGTTAATTTAACAGTGGACTACTTCTGTCCTCTGCAGTGAAGTGCCATGTGGGCAGCTGCTGAAGGATCCCAGCTTCTAATGCACACTCCAGGGAGTCTCCCTGCCTGCAGTGGGACTAGGAGTTCTGCAGATAAGGCAGCAAAACCCACGTGGAGCAGGACTCTGCCACAGAGCCCCATCTCACCATGCTGAGTATCCTCAACTGCTGCAGCTCCAGAAGTTTTAGCTGGTCCTCAGGTCTTTGCAGAAACCATCCTTGAATGTGCTTATAATGTGAGAAAAGAGGTACTTTGCAACACCTAAGGGTGTGTGGCATATGAGGCAGCACAGACCTACGTGTGCATGTCCTGGCAAGACATTGGCTTCATCCATGTAGGTGCTCAGGAGGAATCAACCTGCATGACAGAAGACAGAAATAATCATTTCAGGTTGTAGGAGGTGGCAGGATTATTTCTGTGTCTATCTCCAATCACTGCACTATCTGAGTGCCTGTCAGGGCTTGTTTTTTCAGATTTTCAATATAATTTCCCAGCTTTTTCAACAGCGCTGCCCAAATGTCAATTGTGCACCACAACATAGAATTACTGAGCAATGAGAAATGTAGATGTTGAGCAGCATCTGTATTGCTTGACCTCCACTGTGCTTTCACTTAATGAAAACAATAGCTGTGAATTTGGTGGAGTTAAGCTGAACTTTATGTTTCATGTAGAGTGCTGCCTTGTTGTGAATATCAAGGTGTATTTCATGGATTAGATTGTAGCCCTGTGCCATTAAGACTGGGTTTTAATAGCGTGCAACAGGAATGTAATGAGTAACTGGGATCTTGCTCTACTCAGTTACAGGACAGTGTTTTTAGATAGGAAATTATATGTAATTACAGTGGGCAAGATCATCAGTTTATATAAATCAGCATGACTTTGCTGATGTCAGTGGAATTATGCCAATTTACACCAGCTGAATGAGACAAACACATGCACAGATGTCCTGAGTCTCCCCCGTTTACAGTGGTGGGAGTTCTGACTGCAGCTGTGGTAGGTTGGTTCCACTGCAATAAGCTACCTTCAGCTCAGCACTTACTGTGGCTGAAGAGGGGGGCGGGGAGAGATTTACACTACTGCTGAACTACAGAAATGTTTAAACTGGAAAAGACTTCTGAGATCATCGAGTCCAGCTGTTAACCATGAACGTACCTAAAAATCACAGCATGGTGGGGGTTGGAAGGGACCTTTAGAGCTCATCCAGTCTAACCCCCTGCCAAAGCAGCTCCCACCTAGATCAGGTCACACAGGAACGTGTCCAGGTGGGTTTGGAAACCTCCTGAGAAGGAGCCTCCACACCCTCCCTGGGCAGCTTGGGCCAGGGCTCCCTCACTGAAACACTGAAAGAGGTTTTCCTTATGTTTCAATGGAACTGTTTGTGTTCCAGCTTCATCCCATCAGCCCTTGTGCTGTCACTGGATACAACAGAAAAAAAAAGTGCTGCCCCAACCTCCTGACACCCACCAGTGAGATATTTGTCAATATTAATGTTTCCCCCCTCATCCTTATCTTCTCCAGGCTGAACAGCCCCAGGTCCCACAGCCTTCCCTCATAAGGAAGATGCTTCAGTCCCCTTAGCATCCAGGCCTCTCTCCAGCAGTTCTCTGTCATACCATAGTGTGCAGCTTTGCTGTGTTGGTGAAGCAAAGGTGTCCTCTGCCTGGACCTCCTGATGAGTGAAAGACCCACGTGTCAGGCTGCTTGGCAATGATCAGGATGAAAATCAGCCTTACCTGCCCTGGAAATCCCTGCCTTGAATCTGTAGTTCTCCTGGTAAATCAAAGCTATGCTTCATGTAGAGCTGCTCCAGCTGGGATTTCTATCCCCATTTCAAGTTGAGGGAAAGCAATCACAACTGGAATTGTTTCCTGGACCTTATGCTTTTAGCAGAGAGGAGGCAGCAGGGAAGCTGCTGAATGTGGACAAGCCGATGTGAGTCATTAGAACAATGGTGGCCAGCAGTGGGGCTGTGGGACTGAATAAACCAGAGGGGCTATTGTTGTCTTTCAGAAAGACTATCTCATTTTTTTTTTCATGGAACTTGTAGCCATTTTCAAGCTTTCATTTTTTCATAATGTCACAGATAATCTTTTATCTATTATCCAGTAGTGCTATTCTGACAGACATTTGCATCAAATGGGAACGTGCAGGCTGGAACTCTCTCTAGTGGGGAAACCAGCTTGATCTGAAAGGTTATTCACTCTCGCTGCGTCTCGGGGCTTTGTCCTTGATTCACACACATTTCCCCCCATCTAAATGCAGGCATTTCTAGAGCTTTTTCTTTAGAAAAACCTTCAATTCTGAGATCTGAGCTTATTCAAGCTTCTTCCTACGTATCAGTCAAAAAACTTGTATTCACTGCAAATGAGGAATCTGCTTTGAAACATTTGTCGAAGACTCTGTGTGCCTCCAGAATCCCTTCAGAACCTTTCCTACAGAGACACCAGCAGTTTTCTTATCTGTTTTTAAGGAGAGAGAAGAGTGATGAAGGAAGGAACTTCAGCAGCCATGAGCCTTTTTGCTCTTGCATCTCTATCCACCAAAAATAAAAACCCTACACCAAAATCCCCGATGGGAGCAGTGACCTTTAAAGATGTGGGTAGAATATGAGCTGAGTGTCTAAAAGTTAGCAAAGCAGAAAAACTATGTGTGGCTGGAAATATGAAAATGTGTTTCAATATTACCTTGGTTTCATAATTCTTCACTTATGCGGTTATTAAATGATAATAAAAGAAGGTGAATAAACCTCCATTTCACGTGGAGAATTTCACTGATTGGAGAAGTAGCTTTATTCTCTAATAAACCCAACTAGATCTCCTTTGTGGCACTTTTTCCTTTTCTTGGGTTATCTGAAAGTTCTTTCTCACCAGACTGACTAAACAAGAGGACTCGCTGCCCATCACATGCTTTCTGTTCCACTTCACATCTCATCAGCACTCTCAAGAGGGTGTCACTCCCAAAAATGCCCCTCAAGCACTGGGGCTGTGCCTGGTGAGGCTGGTGGCACTGGCCCTGGAAGGTGTCCTTGGCACTTACAGCTTTACCAGTAGCTGCTGGTGCCTTGGGATGTGGCCAAGGTCCTGCTGCAGTGGATTAGTGGCTTTACCTTTGGGTTCCAAAGGGACGTTTACCTTCCCAGCAAATATTATCCCAGCCCATATCTGATGGTCATGCAGCCTTTTGCTTCTCTCTGGCAAGCCCTCAGAGGCTCTGACTGATCTGTGCTTCCCAGGACAAGGCTCAGAGGTTTACAGGGAGCGCTGGGTTTGGAGTGCATGACCATCATGAGAATTGTCTCCTTTTGATGTTAAAAGGCCTATCCCAAGCACAGGAGGAGCAGATATCCATTCCTGAGATATGTTTCTGTGTGACCTGATCTAGGTGGACCTGCTTTAGCCAGGGGGATTGGACTAGATGATCTCTAAAGGTCCCTTCCAGCCCCTACCGTTCAGTGATTCTGTGAGAAGAGTCACAAGTTTGCCACATAAATATGCATCCCTGACCAGTGAAGGGTTTTTTATTACACAGACACCTCGTTAACATACTTGTTGTCATTTTAAAGTCCAGGATTAATAGGAATGAGCAACAATTCCTCTAGTGGAAGCTAGATATAAAATGTCTCAAATACCAAAGCAGTAATGTTGAGTTTATTGTCCTTTTAAGGCGTGAGGAGAAACAGGAAGGGGCAAGAAATTGATTCCTTTGCCTTCTCCCATCCCCAAGCTTTTCCTTCTTTCTAAATGTGTTCTGCAGGCAGCAAATTTTCAATTGCAACACTGAAATTGGTTGAGAATCCCTGTTATTAACCCTGCAGCCATGGGGTGCAGAAGAAGAAAACACCAGTGCTCCAAGTTAGGATCTAAGGGAGCTGGAAGTGTGTTTCTGGCTGTTTCTAGGTTAGTGTTTCTAGGTGCCAAATTGTTTATGAGAATAAAAAGTAGTTGTTTCAGGTGTGGAAAACACTAGAGAAGATCTGATCTGGCCACAGATGAAACAGACTTTGGTTACCAGGGGTTTATGTTGGCAGTACGTGCGTCATTCGTTGATCATTAAAGGAAAGCCTCAGATTAGAATTTGTGGGTTTGGGTATGGGCCATGTGTAACTGTAGAGAATCTGGAGTCATGTTTGCTCTTGCTGTTTTTTAAATCTGAATTAGCTCTGCCACAGCAATGAAGTTTCGAGGACTATCACAGTCTGTGTGCAGGGAAAAGTCAGCAGCCAGCCACCCTGAGTCATTGTCTGCCAGGCCAGGTCAGAACTACTCCACTTTCTTCTGCTGGATGTTGAGTTTCTCACACTGGCATTTTCAAACTTTTCCTCATAGCTATGAGGACACTTTGCTTATAGAAATGTTGCTTCTTTGAGAGAAAACCCAATGTGTCACAAAGTCATGTCCATGTGGGGCCTGAGGCACTGAGGAAAATACTGGATCCAAGGAGCTATGTGGTGGGATTAAAGGAACCAGCTGTGCACTTGCCCTCATTTACAATCATGGCAATAACTGTGTCTTTTGGTCCAGCCAAAGATGTCATCAGTTATTGCCTGCAGGTGTTTGGTGGAATGGGTGTGTGTATGTGTGTGTGCTGAGCAACAGCCACCCAATGCAGAGACCTCTTGGGAGTGGTGGGCATGAGGTGCCCGGAGCAGAGACCGTTCCTCCTGGATACAGGTGAGCAACAGCCTGGGGTCATGCCCTGCTCCTGGGGTCCAGCAGCTCCAAAGTGTGAGAGAAGGAGGTTTCCAGCACACATTCATACCTTGTGCAATGGTTTGTGTTGGCAATCAGGATTGCTGCCCAGGTGAGTGCAGGATGAGCAGCTGCTGCTGTCTCATCTCACTTCAGCCTAGCTGGATACAGAGGCACAACATTCACAGCCATCTCTGTATTGGAAGAGTATTTTCTAAGAGTATTTTGGTAACTCTGATCTAAGGAAGCGATTAGGAGCTAAGTAATACATGGAAGTCTGATGTCCTAATTGAATGGCTTTGCTGCTGGTAATAGAAACAATGGGGATGTGTTACATTCTTTAGTTTAATGGAGAGTTTGTGTTGGTATAGTGCACCTTTGCAGTGTCTTATCTGGAAAGGGCAGGAGAACTGGAGTAAGATAAGGACACTGAGAACATTCACATGTTTGTGAAGTTATTCCAAGTGATGTGTCACAGCTGAGAAGGGGAATAATGGTGTAATTTGGTGAGGAATTGAAAGTGCAGCCTGGTGTTAGGGACAAGTCCTCCCTGGAGCAATGACTGGGCTCTATGTGATGTCCTCTGAGACGAGTGAGCTCTGAGGAGAAGAGTTGGAGTCTGAGAAATGTCAGGGTGTAGGTCACAAACCAAAAACCAGTTGAAAGGTTTTTTTTCTTTGTCTATTATGTGCTGAGTGAGTTGGAAACAGTTTAAACTGCTTCAGCAGAAACTGATTCTCTTAAGATAGTTGTCTGCAGTATATAAGATGTGTGTGATTAATTCTGTCCATGGTGTGTGGAGGCCTCTATGTATTTTAACTAACACTGCCAGGAACACTAGCTAAGGGTAACTACCATTAGTAACCTCACATTGTAATGACTTACTTTTATACCTCTTTAGTAGAATTGTTACCATTCATATAGAAAGTTTTACAGTTTTGGGTTCTTACTGATAAATACTTAATGAGCTTCTGTGGCTCTGCTGTTGTTGTGCTTCATGCTGTAGATCATAGAATCACAGAATGGTAGGGTTGGAAGGGATCTTTTAGAGATCGTCCAATCCAATCCCCCTGCAGAAGCAGGTTCACCTAGATCAGGTTACATAGGAACATGTCCAGGGGAGTCTTGAAGACCTCCAATAGATGCCTTCCATGCATGTGTACTACGTGTTGCAAAGTGAAAAGAGGAACCTTCTGAGACACAGATGCTTTCTGAAGTATAAATCATCATTGGAGTCTGTTCAGTCCTATTAAGCCAAACGTCTTGGCCTCTTGGGTTTAGCATCTTGGAACAAAGTTTTAAATAACCAGCTGATGACGCAGTGTCTCAGAATAAAAAGTAAATCTGTGCTTTTTAGCTTCTGCTCCAGTCTGTTGTGTTGAGTTCTTTCAGATCTGGAGCAGTGAAATTTAGTAAAGCATGTGATACCTGCATAATGAACACAAGGACTCTGAGGAATAAGCATGGGTTAACCTCATTTTAATAAGGCAGGAGCCCAGGACATCATGAAAAGGGAGAAGAAAATGAAAGAGCTTTCCAGTCTTGAATACATGGGAATGAAAACCTATACAGAGAGAACACTGTTCAGCACCAAGAAACCTAGAAGTGTCAGGTTTAAGGATTCGTTAACCTTGCATATAGAGATTGTGGTGCAGAAACTGCTGACTGATAATTAATGTTATCAGTGTGGTTTAAATCCAGTTTTTAACTAACAAGTGGTATCAGAGGTGAAACAAATACAGGAGGTTCCCATGATTAAACGGACCTTTTTTTTTTTTTATCTTATCTGGACTCTGTAATTATATTTTGATTGCATCATGTTGTTGACATCCGAAGACTGTTGCTGAATGGCAAGTGTACGATGTTGGAGTTTAGAAGTTCCATCTGAGTTGCTGCTCTGTAGATTGTCACAGCCACAGGGGAGAATAATTCAAATACCAAGAAGACATTTTTCATGGCAGAAAATGTGGGGATCATAATGCTCTTGGAAAATGTAGGCTTGAGGTCATGGTTGATAGGTGCATAGTAGGATGGATACCTGTGGACCTGGAAAAGATGTCACTCAGTGTTTTTAATAGTTTATTAAAGGTCTTTTTATTATGGAAAAATCATGTGTGCCTTGAGTGTGTAAGGGAGCCCAAAGGATCAGTTGCAGAACACATGAAGCATGGAAAATGCACTGGGCAGCAGGGTTAGAAACAAAGCTTAAAGAGGAGGATAAAAAAAGAGCAGGTATGTTTTAAATAGGTTCCCTTCAGCTGTCTCTTTGGAATAAGGGATGATGTTTTTTGCCATGCTGGGGATTATGGCTCTGTGTCTCAGCACACACTGAGCACACCTGTGTGTTTCTCATCAGTGGGGCTTGGCTCACCCCAGTATGTTCTGTGGATGTGTGTGTTCATCTGCTCACATCCACCTGAACTCAAGAGCTTTGCAGTGATATGACATGTTACCTGCCTCAAGTGGTGGGCACTTGAAGGCACTGCCACAAAGGTTTTTTTGGAAAGGTTCAGGTTGGAGCTGATGCAGAACTGTTTCCCTGAGAGGGGTGTCAGCCCCTGTGCCAGGCTGCCCAGGGAGCTGGGTCAGTGCCCAGCCCTGGACGGATCCCAAAGCTGTGGAGTTGGGGTGCTGAGGGCTGTGGGTTAGTGGTGGGCTGGGCAGGGTGAGGGCAGGGCTGGGACTGCAACAGCTTAAAAGGCTTTTCCAACCAACATGGTTTTGAACTGTGTCATTAACAGCAGGATCTGAAAAACCAGAGCAAATACAGCCATCCTAACTGGCCATCCAGATTCTCTTATCCCAAGAGGATCTTGTAGGAAGTCCAGAAGGACCTGTGGAATTTAAAAGGTGTCCCTGGTAAAGGTGACTGCCACCTGGGCTACACTTCCATTATGATGTCTCATCTGAAGAGTTAACAAAAGGAACCTGTGCTAGAGTTACAGCCACTTTTGTCAAGACAGCCCCAGCTCTAAATGACACCATTGCTGTTGCTGCACCAGGATCTTCCTGCTTTACTCCTTCTTTGGCCCAGGTGACACTCCTTGAGTAACGGTACCTTTGGGTGCTTCATTAATCTCTTCTCAGTTAATGGTGGCAGCTCTGGTTTATCCTTGTGGGGAGGCTGAGAAGATCTGTGTGATGGCAGTAAGCAACTCTTACCATGTCCGTTCCAGTTGCCAGTGCTCACATGATGATCTGTCACATTAGCCTGAGTGTTAGCAGTGTGTAAGGTTTAACTTCTGTCCCTTGATGAGAGAATTAAAGAGCATGTCTGGGCTCTGAGTTAAGGGCTCCTCTGTGTTGATAGGACTTGAGTTATTTAACTTTGCAGTGAAGACAACCCCCAAGGGTCTGTCAGCTCAAGAACACCCACTAACCACAACTTGCCATGTTACTATGCAGAGAGAGAAATGAGCTTTTAAGTAATTAGTGCCCCAAGCATTCTCTGCTTTGTAGGTCAAAACCAAAACCTTAATTTTACCAGAAAACTAATCAGAAGCCAACACAGTTTCCAGTGCACAACTGTAATCTTTCTTTGTGACACACCACTTAATAGGTAGGGAGCAGCCTTCTCTGAGCTCAGTTTTCCAGCTGCCCCACTGGCAGCATGTCATTGTGGCCTTTATCACAAGGTGTGGATATGCACAGTAGGCCCAGGATCCAAAACCAAAGCTTATGCCTCTACTGTGGAATGGAAAGGGCCAAACTCATTCAGGCCTTTAAGGTGTGTGACCTGGATATCTGCAAGCTGACTGGAAAACCAGAGGTGGATAGGAAGAACATGTTGCTCATGCAACAAGAAAACTTACTGTCTTGAATTCCTGTTCTTGCACCAGTATATGCCCAGACAATCCCCAAGCGGGAATGTGACAAAACACGTGTGAGGTCTGCAGTGTGCCCATTGGTTTACAGTGAGTGTGCAGATGGGCAGGAATCCACTTCTTGTCTATGATCATCAGCATGGCTGTGAGGGTAATACTGGAGTTTCCTTCTCCAGGCACTTCAGAGGATCCTGAGTATCTCTTTTGGAAGCGGTTGTATGCATTTGAAGACGAGCTGAGCATTCCTCTTGCCATTGCTTTAAAGTCTGAGGATTAATTAAGCCATTTTAATCGTACACTCTCGTGTATGATTAAAACACAAGGAGAGTAGGAGGAGGGAGTTGTGTATTCACTTAGCCTGCTCAGCCTGGCATCCACTGCTGTGTATACTGGTAAAGATAAGGAGCAATGTTAAACAACATTCAAATAACAATGTTCATTATAATGCAAGTTGTCAGATGCTTACACCAGTCTCAGTGAAAAATAAACTCCTTTTACCCTTGCAACATAAATTGTTTGTTCATGGTGCATGAGGAAATGCATTGCTTGAACTGCCTCTCATATTTTACCTGAGTTTCCTGGGGTCTGAACTTCCCTGTCATATATTGGGGTCGATTCCTGAATTTCCTGTGAGCATTGAGAAGATGCAGAAAAATCAAGTGATACAAAGATATTTGTAAGGCAAAATTTGACACCTGAGATGAGGAGAGAGAATCTCAAAGGAAAGGTGGTGACAAGAGGGGCGGGTGAGACAAAATCCTCCAAGTAAACACATTTTGCAGTACCTGCTTACCACAGAATCCAGAGGTGGGAGGAACTTCTGAGCATGTATCAATTAACCAGGTATTTTTTTTAATGCAGTTTCTGATTTACTAGACAAATAGACAATGACCAGCTGAGTTAGCAAGTGTACTTGTAGGAATATAACCCAAAATACTTTTTACCTTTACTTGAAGTTCTCCAGGCACTTCTGAGCCTCTCTGTTCTGTAAGATGAGAAAGCCAATTCCAGTCATTTTAGAGAGGAGTGGTCTGAAGCACTGTCAGCTGAAAAGCCACGGCTGCTGGGTGAGATAGAGATGGAATAAGCAACCGATGCAGTGACCTCTTCTCTCAGTATTTTATTGCTACTCTCTCCATGTCAAGATGTCCTTCACGTGCGGCAGGATGAGTTCAGAGTTGATTCTTGGGTAAAAGGCTATTCCTTTCTCCATGTTTTTCTCTTTAGACCATTTGACTTTATAAAGCTTGGGAGTGGGACTCGGCAGCTTGGTCGATTCTGATCTCAGTGTGTTGATGGCAGGGAGCAAACCTCTGCCCTTGTCTCTCCAGCCATCATCTAGGAAAGACAATGATAGTGTCCTTTATAAAGTAGTTTCAACTATAGAAATGATAAACATTAGCAGAACTTGCTGCTGATTTCTGCTGTCTCTGGGCACGTGAAGTGACTGTTCCTAACTGTCTGTGTTTGCAGCATCTTCATTTTTAAACCATCCTTTGTGTATAATTAAGGTTGTTTGAGGAGAAATCTCTCATATCTGCAAATGAGATAAACCCTTCAACTGTTAATTGGTTTATCCTGTTATAAATCAAGCAGAAATTTGGAAAGTGGCCTTGCAGCTCGTGTTCTGTAGCTTGTGTTTATGGAGTGAGTGTCCTGGCATTCATTACAGGAATCTTTCCCCTGCTCCCTTCCTGCCCTTCCCTCCCCCAGTCCTTTGTGCTGACCCTTAATCCCAACAAAATGAAGATCTGGTTGTCATATGGATTGCAAAGCTTTCCTCTTGCATCACGAACAGTGTAGATCAAAAACACCTCATTTAAAAACAGATGTTTTCTGGTAGTGATTAATATACTTTCTCCCCCCCTTCCTTTTTTTTTTTTTTTTTTAGGGGAGCCTTTTCTTTCATAATCATCTGCTTTAGTGTGTAGCCCAACAGCCTGGATTTGGGCACCACGAGGACTGGATGAACTGGTTCATTTGAAATGTGAAGCTGATCTGAATTTTCAAGCCTAGCTCCAAATGAACTTGTTTACATTTCCATGCATGCCCTCGCCAGTTTTGGCTTACAGAAAGAATCCTGTGTGGGTAAACATGTTCTCAGATACTTTTCTCAAGCAAGCATGTCAGTGGAAACGGTGGGGTGCTGAGTGCTCGTGGCCTGTCATGTCACCAGTGCCTTCTGAATCTCAGAGACTCTCTCTGAGTTCCCTTACTGACAGCCTTGGTACCAGGTCTTTTCTTTGACAGTTGTGTCAGAGTGATACATTTTTTTCCCCCTCCTCCCAGTTTATATGGCCAAAGTGTTCCCCCTTTTTTACCCTTCCATCCTAAGCTGTGCACAGTTCAGTTTTCTCCTCCTGTGTTGGAATTGGCTGTATTTTACTGAGGCTTCAAATAGAGAGGATTTGAGCCTATAAATCCTTACTCTGTGTGAGTCCTTATTTTCACTAATAGCCCCGCTGAAGTCATCAAGACTGTTTACATGAATAGGATCAGGAGTAATTCCAGTTGGGTCTAATTAGTTACACCAATTTCAGTGAAAGCAGAATCAATCCATTGTTTTTCAGAGTATGTTAGGATGAAATATGCAGCATAAAACCACATGATTGTATATAGCTGCATGGTTAAAGGACATTGTTGTCTGGCATTTTTCACAAAGAACGATCATTAGTACAAGTTGGAAAAATATAGGGTTTGGGGCTGCATTTTTCCCTGCAATTTAATATTACTTGGTATTGGTTAGAAATAAATTGTTACAGACTCCCTTTGAATTCCTTTAGGGTAAATATTTATCACATGTAACGTTTCCTCAATATTCTGAATTTTCAATACAATTAGCTTCACTGTAGGTTATTTACTCCAAGTTAAAATGCAAGGCAAAGCCTCCAAGTGTATTTTGAGCTGAGCTATTCATCAGAAGTCCAACGCTATTTTGTTCAAAGTGAACGAAAAACTGTGGGAGATTTTTCTAACTGGGGAACTGCACTTGCAAGATGCATAAAACTAATGGTGTACACAGAGTCTGCTGTTTTGCTTCCTTTCTGTGGGGAGTGTTTCAAATACTCATTACTTTGTCCAAAATGGGATCTCAGTAGTGAGATGGTAACGAGTGGATAACACAGCTTTATGAGTTCCCAATAGAGATCTCACAGAGATGTAGAGTCATCTGAAGCCTGTTTGTCCAGAAGGCCACACTGTCAGTTGATCCTTGAGAAAACGTTTGTGAATATGAGTGGGGGTGGCCAGGAGTGACAGAGCCCTGGCCCAGGCTGCCCAGGGAGGGTGTGGAGGCTCCTTCCTTGGAGGGCTTCCAAGACTCCCCTGGACATGTTCCTGTGTGACCTGATCTAGGTGGGACCTGCTTCTGCAGGGGGGTTGGACTGGATGATCTCTAAAGGTCCCTTCCAACCCCCACTATGCTGTGATTCTATGACTTGGGGAGCACCCATGGGTGGTGGGAGGTGGTGAGCTGACCTGGGCTGGGATGCACACATGCCATGTGCACCACCGTGCTCTTGAGACCACTGGACTCATTTCACTTATGAAATAAACCCAAAGAGCAACCACAGAGCTCACTTTCACTAGTGGAGTGTTTCAGGAGTTTGTTCCAAGTGTATGTTGATTATAATTCATCAGCCTTAACGTGCCCTTGGGCTCTTTTTGTAGGTTGGGTTTTCTTAACTTCTTAGTGAAGCTGCTTTATTACAGAGCTCAAATCCTGTTTGGTAAATCCTATTTAATCAGAAGCTTTACAAGTTCACAAATCAGAGCTGCAGTCAGGGAAGTTTGCTTTAAATTGGGGTCAGGTTGTCTCCTCCAGAAGTGGTGGAGGTTGTATTAGTCTGGATGCAGTTCCACATTACACCTGTACCACCAGCAGACTCTGAAGAGGTTCCTGCCTTTCCCATGTGTAGTTTAGTCACCTTTCTGTGGATTGTACTCTCTACTGGCTCAGTAAATGAGCCAAGATAAGCTGGGGGATGAAGAAAACAGAAGGATAATTCAACTGAACCAAGGGAAAGCCATGAGGGAAGGTGGGATCCTTGGGTCACTGTAGGATCCTTGGGTAGGAGACCTTATGACAAGGAGGGTGCTTCTCAGTGACATTTTCAAAGGCCGTGTTCTAATCACTGAGCTTTATAACTAAATTTAGCTTGTTTCTGGAGTTAAGTTGGAGACAGTTCATATACTTGAGTGCAATTCCACCTTTGAATCACACCATTTGCAATTGGGTTTGGGTTTTTTTTTTCGATTTTGCTTGCAGAGATATTAAAGCCACCATATAGAGCATCTGTTAATAGGGTCTGTGATCCACCCCAATTTCAAATTGAGCAGTGCAGCAAACAGATTCCTTTCTGCTTCATCCATAATGTGACCACTTCTGCTAGGAGTAAAAGCCTGGAGAGGATGAAATCTCTTGTTATTTACTTTTAGGAGGGACAGGCCAAAACATTAAAATGCTACAAACGATTCAGGACATTTTAAAGCTTTCTAAAAGCTTTTCCCTCTTTTTTTTTTTTTTTAAAAAAAAGATGTTTCATTATAGTAAACTTCAAAGGGTACATTTGATCTGCTGGTATGTTTTTGACTGTATCCACCAGGAGTTCACTTAAACCAAGCAGTGAAACAATAATGTATGTTGTACAGCTGAAACGAAAATTAACCTAATGTACAGTATTTGCTACATTGCAGAGCTGAAATGAGCTCCTGGTGGACAGTGAAAAACATGCTGGCAGATCAAATACACCTTTTGAAGTTTATTATAATAAAATGAAATAAAGCCACCAAGGGAAGCATTTACAGAACAGAGAGGCTGAGGAGGCCTACAGCTGATGTGGACACTTCTCTTTTTCCTTTCTCTTTTTTCCTTCTCCTTTTCTTTTTGATTGGCATTTGCTAAGGCCCCAATCCAGAGCCTACTGAAGTCATTGTGAGTCTTAGCTCTGTTGGGCCCTGGTTTCAGACTGCTGAGACCAGGCTGGCCCATGCCCAGAGCCGTGTGCTTCACCAGGAGCCTGAGGGACTTCGTTAGGGCACTTCCTCATGCGTGGCCTGAATGATCCTGATGCAGTGCTAAGGAGGCAATATTCTTTGAAGGATTCTTCATATAAAGAATTGTGGTACCATAATTTTCAGTCAGCATTTCACTCCCACTAAACAAATCCTTCTCCTCCATCCTTTACTCCTGATAAATACAATTGTAGTTGTCCTGTTTCTAATCAGGAGATTAAAAGTGTCCGGTGACATTGTAAAGCTGCCTTTGCTGTGGAAGGTTAAGCCTTGCAGAGGTTAGCCTGTTTCCATATGCAAAAAGAATTCGTTATTCACATTAGTAGATCAGATAAAATTACCTATTTGGAGACCTATTCCTTCTCTTTCCCTGAAAGTTGATTAACATGTCCTGAGAAGCGTCAGTCAAAACAAGAGTACAAAGTAGTGGGTATGGACCTCTCTGGGCAGTTCTGAATGGTCAGACTGACTATGATAAGCACTTGCCAGTGAGACTGGTGTAGTTTCCTCCACCCAGCATTGTGCCATTTAGGAGAATAGAGTAACTCTAAAATTGAAGTAACTTCATCTTCTTTCTTTCCCCTTATTTAAGGGGAATAATAAAACAAGCCCCCTGTATTTCTGTGAATCCCCTAAAATGTAGTAGATCTGCTGTTGCATCTATTAGTTTGCTTTGACAGAATGAGGTTGTTTTGACATGACCCAGCAGGAGGGCATTACACAGCCCATAAAAGCTGGTCTGGACAGCGGGTCTCACAGTCCTGGTGCACACAAGCCTTCCACAGCTAGCCTGTGGGGCATTCAAGTTAGCCAGTGCTACCAGGCTGAGAACATCATGCTGGGATTTTCAAAGGAGCCAGTGGCAATCAGACACCCAGTTCAGGCTGAATTCCCAGTGTGGTTTCGTAGGTAGCTCTTCCTGCCTGAGCTTCTAGGAATCTTACCCTTGGTAGTGTTGCTGCTGAGCCTCGTAGGATCTTGTCCTTATTTGCTTTGGTGACTTCAGTAGGGATGCTCAGCACACTTGGCTCCAATTGGAGAATGTGCAGGGCACTGTGAGTAAAGTATACATCAAATATAGGCGATATCTCTATAGCACTATCTACGTAAAGAACTGTAGAATCACAGAATTGTTTTGATTGGAGAAGACCTCTTTGCTCCTGCAGTCCCAGCCCTCTCCTCTCCCTGCCGAGCCCACCACTAACCCTCCCACTAGCGACCACTAACAGCCCTCAGCACCTCAGCTCCACAGCTTTCGCATCCCTCCAGGGCTGGGCACTGCCCCAGCTCCCTGGGCAGCCTGGCACAGGGGCTGACATCCCTCGCAGGGAAACAGTTCTGCCTCAGCTCCAATTTAACCCCCCCTGAGCAACTTGAGGTCATTTCCTCTTGTCATAGAATCGTTATTGATTCTATTATCGATTCTATTATTCATTATTGGAAAAGACCTTTAAGATCATTGAGTCTAACCACTAACCTAACCCTGCCTTGTCCTATCACTCATTATTTGGGAGCAGAGACTGACTCCTATCTCACTACAGCTTCCTGTCAGGGAGTTGCAGAGAGTGATCATGTCTCACCCCAGCATCCTCCAGACTAAAGACCCCCAGATCCCTCAGCAGCTCATTATAAGACTTGTTCTCTACTATATATATAGTTCCCATTTCCAGTGCAACTGGTGTTCTTCATAGACATGGAGCTGAAGCTTGGAAAGATGAGGAGGTTTGGTAGATCTGTTTGCAGAGAGCTGGTTTGGGCATGGGAGCTCGACCTGTGGCTGACAGACCTTCTGTCTCAGTCCAGTGTCTAATCAGGGCACTGCCTTGTGCAGGATCAGGTCTTTTGTTTTAGTATTAGAGAACTGCAGCTTGATCCTATAAACCCTTCCTTGGGGGGTAATCTGTACTTATGGGATTAGTCTCTTTGAAAGCACTCCTGCGTAAATGAAGTGTACTCACAAGAGTAAAGCCTCAGCAGCCTCTCAGTTCCGTGTGTGTTCAGAGGTGTGATGCTGTAGCACACAGCACCCTCCAGTTTTTTCTGTCAGCTGTTGATGTTTAATGGATGGCAAACCAGGGATACTTCGGATCCTTAATGGTGTTTGTTTGACAGATCAGGCATTGTCTGTGAGTTCCCCTCCCCTTCTCCTGGAGCAGTGGGCATTCCCCACAGAAAGTGAAAACTGAATGAACTGATTGCTTAACCTCTCCTGACTCTACCCTGGTGGTAGATCATTAATGGTGTAGAAAACGAGGGCCAGGGCTGGCAGCACAGGGTGGGGTGTGTGTGCATCTTTAAGAGATTTATGTGGAGGTCTGAGATGAGGAGACAGCACCGTGGTACATCATCATGCAGGAGACATCAGAGACGTTCTTCTTTGCTTCAATGCATTATCATAAAAAGTGATTTAGACTGGAGCTGATTGATGCAAATGGTCCTCTGTTCTTTCCTATCATTAGCGGCCTCTTCCAGTGGCCAGAGGCAGTGATTAAAGCTGTCATTTGGAGCTGCTCATTAAAGACAAGCACCCGAGTAGCAGGAAGAAAAAAGGTTGAAGAAGCATGACTCTTTTTATTCTTCCTTTCTTTCTTTTTCCCCCCTTGAAAGAAAACAAAAAAAAAAAAAAAAAAAAAGGCATTATCCTCTTTGCAGTTCTGGTGCTACAGTGAGAGTGCAGGTGGTTTGAAAAATAAACTCAGAACGACGTTATTGTCACTTGTGCCTGTCCTCAGAACAATGAGAAGATGATTGTAAAGGTATCACTGGATGTATTTGCTATGAAATAACCTGATGAAATCCTAAACAGCATGATTCACACAAGCCAAGGATTGCCACGTGGCAATTGGACAGGGCTGGAGTGACTGCTCTTTCTGGGGCTGGCTGAGGAGGATGAGAATGGAGCCCCATGCGTGGAGGCCGGATGGTGATTAGATTTGACGTGCTTTATCATAACAGATTTGCCTCTTCAGACTTTAAATTCTTCAGGGCAAGGACTTTGTTTGACTCTAGATATGTACAGTCACAGAAGAGGGCCACGATCTTGAGTGGGACTTGTGGAAATCATCATACCACACATGAGGAATTGGGGCAAGTTGCTGTTAAGTGGGTGTCTTGCAGCCGTAGTTCTGTATAACCACAGACCGTGCAAGTCACCCGTGAAATTGCCCACAGAGCAGCCATAAAGCTGAGAGCACAGTGATTATTCAGGGAATGCTGAGGGCCTTTGCTTCACACCCCTGTGCTCCAACATCATGGGCAAGTGGGCAAGTTGCCGTTCCTGGAGGGCAATACCTGTGCTGCCTTGTGAGTGGTGAGGCTGAGGGAAGTGCTCTGTCCTTCTGCCGGCCGGGTGCAGGGGAGTGGGTTAATGATTCGAGATGGTGAGCTGTGTGGGTAGAGAGGTGGAGGAGTGCATGGGAAAGGGGACAAAAGGACACAGATGAGAAACAGAAAAGCCTTGTTAGAAGCCAAGTAGCCTCTTGGTCTGTGGGAGAGGCGGTGGCAGCGGGTGGGTTAATTGTGTGCTGCACAGTCCCCTTCCCCGTGTGGCTGCTGTCACAATTAACACGTTTTTAAAGAGGTCACAGCCAGAGAAGCTGGGTAAGTGCTTTTAGGCCAGCCTAATAGAAGATGCTGAGGAATGACTGAGGGGAAGTTATGATGATAGTGAAGGAGTAATTTAGCATATTAGGGGAAATATGTCAAACCAAACTGATTGCTATAAATACAGCCTTCTTATTTCAGAACCTGGCTGTGCCCCAAGGATTTTCCTTCGAAATTATAGAAGTGCAGCTTCCTTATTACTCGCTGACTTGCACACCATTGTGCCTTCTTTTTCGGTCACATGCTTAACGCTGTCTAATTGGTACCTTTCTGAACATGCTCATTTTTCTTTTAGTGATCCCATGTGAGACAGAAGAGACAATGATGTGACTCTTGAGGGGGTGGTGGCTTCCTTGAAGCTGATGTTATTCTCCAGGAGAACCATTCTGCTTAGAGATTTCTAGACTGAGTGGGTTGCAGGGTGTTGGAGTGGAGAGCATAAAAGGACTAAGGACTTCAGTGCTTGGCTTGGAGAAGGAGAAGGGGGCACTTGCTGGGCTGAGCATACTAGAGTGGCTTTGAACAAAGCAGGAGGTAGAGGCAAGAAACAGAGCTTGCTGAAGGTAGCTGGAAATAGCCAATCTGGGATTTGCCAGTGATTTTAGCAGCTAGCTTTTCCAAACTGGGCCAAATTGCTTCCAACAGAGCCTACTTCTGCTTGTCTACTCAAGTGTGATCCTACTCTCATAGCAGTCATTACATTTTATGCATTAGATACATTATATTTTAATGCATATCCTCCTAATCCTCCAATAATCCTTAGTGTACCGACAATGGTAATAAATTCCTTGGTATTAAAATGCCAGAATAAGAGAGCATTTCATGTGTCATGTCATTCAGGTTTTGACTGCGATTGATCTGAACAGCAATCAAGGCTTAAGTACAAGTGTTTTGATTTTTGGAAGATGCTCTGCTGCTTATGTCCTAGAATTCCTTTATCTTTTTTGTGGCTACTGATCATCTCAATGCAGCTCCAGCTCTGCTCTGGAGGTGGGACACGGCCCATCTCCAGGCAGGCCCTGTGTGTGGCTTGTGTTTAACCGATGCTTTCCCTGAATGGGGAGTGTGCTGGGATTTGACAACCATAGCAGCTGCTGGTGTGGGGAGCAGAGGTGCTGCATTTGGGGGATCTCCAGCAGAACAAACCCGAGGGCCGATGTGTGTCACTCACAGAGTCTCTATCCTTTTTGCAACAGTAAGTTTACAGTATAACTGAGTGAGCACTTTCACTATCCCCTCTTGCCTGTTTTAGAGGGATACAGGTTGCTTAGTCTCTTCACTTTGGACCTTGCATGGTGTTTTTTGCCTATTGCATTCAAAGTGGGCTGCACAGCACAGCTTTCAGATAAGCTGCTTGTGTGATGATGATGGTATTGATTATTTTAGCTTCTGTACAGTGCCATAAATGTACAGGACACTTTACAACCCTGGTGGCTGGCCTCCACATGGCAGAGCTTACAATTTAGTGCTGTTGTCAGTGTTGCTGTCAGCCCCAGTGCTGCAGCTCACTACTGGCAGCCAGAAGACTGGAGCTGTGCAAAAGCTTATTGACTTTGAAGTTAGTCACAAAGAAAACAGCAGTTTGGCCCCATGCTGGCCTAGATTTAGCTCAGGAGCTTGGAAGACACCGGGTCAGGCACAAAGGGCAGAGACCACAGTCAAGCAAGTGTGAAGATAATTTAAAATTTCATTTTGTTTCATTTTTTTTTTTGCCAGGGAGCAACTTAACAACTCTCAGGTCAAGAGACCATTTCGAAACTATTGATTAATATTGTTAATAAAATAGTTAGAGCTGTTGAGTGAGGCTCAGGTTGGGAGGACGGCATAGAGATGTACATGTGCTTATTATTGCTTATCGGTACGCAGCCTGTCTGTTCTCTGTCTTCCTGTCTCGATACAGTTTATGTGTAGAAACCCCTGAAAGCACCTTCAAAGAAACAGTGATGTTAAAAAAAAAACTTCTGGATCCTAAACCACGAAGTTATGCTCTGTTGCTGTCAAAGAAATAAACACTCAATTCACATTTTCCTCCTGATGGAGAAGCTGCAATAATTTGGGGGTAAATTAAAAATACAATCCAATCATTTCCTTGTAAAACCTGGTGCTGACATGAGCCTTTAGTTATGACATTGCAATTATCTCCATAGCAACCCGGTGTGATGTGACAGCCACGATGACTGTAGGTTCACGTGCTCTTGAGCTGGAGCTGAGGGTGCCGCTTTCTTGCCAGAGACGTTCCTGATTTTCTCCCTTCTCACAGTAGTTTTGTGTTGGTGTAACGTGGCTGCACTCAGCTTAGGTCTGATACACCTGTTCAAAGAGCACAGAGTAGGATTCTGTGCATTTATGAGACTCTTTCAAGCATATTAAGGAGAAATATCTTGAATGATCCCTTCCATTAATAAATACTTTTGAGAAAGCTCAGATGTGAATACAGTACTTTGGGGCCATGACATGCAGGGATACATTATCAGTGTAGATTACACCTTTGTTAACTTTAATGCTTTAATCAAACACATTTCGTGTCTTCCCTGAAGCCTAGCAGGACACCAGCCTGAACAAAGCTAAGAGAAAAAGAGGCATATTGCAGGCTGAAATGGCCACAAAGTCTAAAAATTAAACAAAAAAATCTGTTCCTAGTTTTAGATTGGACTGTGTATTATATGTCTTAATTCTTTGTTCTGGCCTTAGATTCCCCAGTGATGGTCTCTCAGCCTTTCCTAGAATTACCCATCTCCTGTGTTTTCATTTTTAGTCATCTGTTGAGGTTATGATATATAACTGCCCCTTCAAATTGAGGTTGCATTGCAAGGTTTCTCCTTAGGAGACCGTGGCAGTGTGACCGAGCTGAACCCATAATCTATTCTAACATCTCCACCTTCAGGGAACCAGGGAGGCTGGCTGGCACATCAAGGCTGAGCAAATTCTCTTTCAGTGGTGCATTTCCAGCTCTTACTGTCACCAAAAATGGCAGGAGTCAAACTTGCAGCACGCTCGAAGTGGAAGTGACTTCTCAATACCAGCTCAAGGCATTTTGTTGTAAGAAGAGCATTGTCAAGGATGCCTGTAGTTTGTTAGGTAAACTTTTCAACTATTCTTACTCCTTTGGTGCAGTCATGGATTGAATGGTAATGGAGCCATCCACCACTGACTTTAATGCTTTTGTATCTGACTGGACACTGCTCTATATATTCATTAAGCCACCAGACTGGAAATGCCACTATAGCACAGTTCTGTAAAAGTGATGGTTATGTATATATACATCTCCATCCAATATGTCACTGCTACCACCTTTTAAGAGAAGAACTTGTTTTCTGCAGGCACCAAGACTAAGATGTATTTCACCACCCTGATGTGTGGCAAGTTGGGTGATTAAATTTCTGTGTGGTGAGATAAGACAGCTTCCTGAGGGATTTATGCCTGTGTTGCTCTGTAGACTATGTATTTGCCTTTTTGTTATCTTAGCGAACTGTACTGGAGGTGTTTCAGGACTTGAAGGGGCTTTTCTTTTTCTTCTTTTCTGACTTCTGCATCTGTCTGTGAAATCAGATTTTTTGAATTGGCTGACCCACAAGCATAAGCTGAATGGAGACGCAATACCATAGAATCACAGAATTGTTTTAGTTGGAAAAGCCCTTTAAGCTCATTGAGTCCAAGCCCACCCTTCACCCTGCCCAGCCTACCATTAAGCCACAGCCCTCAGCACCTCAGCTCCACAGCTTTGGGATTGCTCCAGGGCTGAGCACTCCCCCAGCTCCCTGGGCAGCCTGGCACAGGGGCTGACACCCCTCTCAGGGAAACAGTTCTGCCTCATCTTCCTCTTGTCCTGTCACTTATTATTTGGGAGCAGAGCCTGACCCCTAGCTCCCTGCAGCCTCCTGTCAGGGAGTGTCAGAGAGTGCTCCTGTCTCCCCTCAGCCTCCTCTTCTCCAGGCTCAACACCCCCATTCATTCCCTCAGCCCCTCCCCAGCACCCTTGTGCTCCAGCCCCTTCCCCAGCTCTGTGCCCAGCTCTGGCCACGCTGCAGCCCCTCAGTGTCCCTCTGGCAGTGAATGAGGGGCCCAGCACTGAACACAGTCCTGGAGCTGCAGCCTCACCAGTGCCGACATTGTGCTCGATGTGATGGATAGAAGGATTGTGATGCAGAACTTGTGCTGTTGGTGGGGTACTGGAAGGGAGGAGTGAGACTGCAGAGAAATTGGCTGCCATGGGCTTCCTTGGGGTAGTAGTCTGGTCCTATAGTAGCCAGACTCCTCACCTTTCCTCCTGCTTTTATTCTGCCTCATGTCTAGAGTGTCCTGGGGCTCCTCCATCATGTAGGCACCCCACAACTCTGGTTATTTCTCTCAGGATAGGAACATGGGGCAGGAGACGGAGCTCAGATAAAGGCAGCTGGTACAGAGGAGCATCTGAACAATGCTGGGTCTTTCCTTGCTGCTTGTGAAGCAGGAAGAGTCAACCCAGGTTGTCCTGGCACATGGCAAAGCTGCCTCTGATGCGAGAGAGAATACTGCTCTAGCCCGGTGGGTCGTGTAAATCTGCTCAGGCATCGTGCAGTGGGCTCCCACGTGCAGAGTGTGAGGAAATGCAGAGCAATGAGGCTGTGGCCAAACAGCAGGGAGAGATCCAGAGAAACCACAGAGGTTTTGGAAGATACTGGTTCAACACCCTCAGTGAAGCTAGAATTTAGCCACTGTGGCATTCCATGGGCTTCAACCCACGCACTTCATCATTGCACTTGAAAGTATTGTACTTCTGTTGAATATCTCTGAGTAGTTGTTTTGCTGAAGTTTCCTTTTCAGCTGTTTTCCAGTCTTTATGTATTAGTTCTTCCATTTTTTTCTGAGAATGATAAAGTGACACCTTACCCTCCCGCAAAGAAAAATTGATCTTTCTCAGTACTGACAGTTATTGTTTGCAAAATATCTCCATTTAAAAGGTTTGACTTTCCACCTGAGACTTCTAGTAAATCTATCTGCTGCAACAACTGGAGCTAAGAAAACTCTGAAAGGAACTAAAATTCCCCTGTAAACTTGATTGAAGCATCTCGTTACCTGGCATCCTTAGCACTGTTTTTTCCTAAGGATGATCTTAGTTCAGGGGTGGGAGTTTGGTTTTATTTCCTCCCACTCCAGGTTTTTTTGGAGGGACCTGGGGCTTTCAAGATGCCATTAACAAAAGTCTGACCCTACCAACGTCACTGAAGTTTGGGCTTTGGTTGGACTACTCTGAGTCCCATTATGTGCAGTATTGTAGGCTTCGTTCAGAATCTGCTGAGGTGTCACTGGAAAGCATCCTGTGCTTTTGATGGGGCCTTAAATTTCTGCAAATCAGCTTTTCCAGTGTCTGCTGTGCTGCAGAATTGCTCCTCAACCGTGGGGTTCACAAGCAGCATCTCTGCTGCTCTTTGTACACTCTAACTGGATAGAGAGCTATTTAGGTTGGCTTAAGGTTTTAGTTTCTATATTAATTCTCTCCTGACCCTCATTAGCTGAAAGGAAAAACAATTCAGAAAGGGTTTGATTTCCTAATATTGTATCTTCTGTATCTGCATTGCCTGTTGTGGCCTATTAAGAATTAAACTGAGATCACTAAACTCATTTCATTTATGCCTTGGGCCTCATTCAAACCCTGGTTTCCCAGCAAAGTAAGGCCAACGGATTAACGTTTCACCTAGCTCAATGGAGTGGTTTTCATCTCTTTTAATGCCTTTGGCATTAAGGAAAAAAAAAAGAAAGAAATAAAGGGAAGGGGAAAAAAAAGAGGCCGCTGCTTTGACTGCAGCAGAGCATTTTGTTAGTGCTCCGGCAGGGCCTGTGCTCGGATTATTTGTAGTGTGTTGGGCTTTATCCCTCTTCCAGTGGGCAGGGAGGAGCAGCACAAACGCTTATTGCATCTTTATATCCTTAAGCAGTGTGCCTGACCACAGATGTATTTCTTTTCTTTTTAAAGGGGATTTGGGTGTCTGTCTTTAAAAGGCAGCCTAGTCTTCCCTGGCCACCACCAGCAGCATTAGCTGCTGTCAGACAAATTACAGTATGGGTGAAGCTGTGATATCGACATGTGCGACTTGATCTTTTTTAATGGGGGCACCACAGGGGTTTCTGACTGCCCCACTGAGCTTAATGTTCTGTAAGGAAAAACAGACACAGAACTGAAGGACATTTCTAATGGGCTGCCTGCTTAACCCTTTGGTAGCTGCTCGCCTGACTTCGCAGCGTCTTCCTCCTTCTTTAGGGCAAGTGTTTAAGGAGGCCCACGGGAGCTGACTTACCCTCCACGTACTCCATTGTGATACCTGGGAAGGTCTTGTTCGGAAGGGACACAGCTGCCCTTCTTCCCCCTCCTCTCCTCCTTAGTTCATAATTAAACCAAATGGTTGCAAACTCTCTGGCGAAAGGAGCTCTGTAATTATAACAACGAAATAGCTTGTAAATTGGAGTTGTCTACTTCTTTATATTATCAACAGCTTTATGTACAAGTGCAGCTATTTATTTTGACCTTTCATAATAATTAGCTTCCTAGGGATGAAGAATTCGACAGCTATGAATTCAGCAATGCAGAACAGCAAAGGTGAAGACCCTTCTGGAGAGTGGGGAATTCTGCAGATTTATTTAAGGTTTTGAGGGTTTTTTTTTTTTGCGTGTGATCCTGTCTCTTTTTACTTTGTTAACAAAGCTCCAAAAGCTAAGCATGCAAACTGCAGGAACCAAGGATTTCAGTAGGTTTATCTTCTCCCTGCCTGCCTTCTTACCATCTCAGTGTACTGCTCAGAAAGGTGAGTCAGGCTCTGGAGACAGGGCATGAGCAACTGCTGCTTTGCAGAGATAGAAAGCCAACCTTGCAACAGCCACCAGTGGAAAGGTTAGATTGTTTTGCTTAAAACCTCAACCAAAATGTCATGCATACTTGGGCACTTTGGTTACCCTGTTCAGTTATCTTGCTTCTAGTCATTGTTAGTTTACTCCCTTAACTTCTGCTGGGCCTCAGTTTTCTCTGAGTCAATGGTCCATAAGCACCGGGTGCAGGGAGTGCATGGCATGCCCATGAAGCCTTTCACTGCTTAGATTATTGCAGTATCCATTTATTATTAATTGTCATTATCACTAAAAAGCCATGAATGCTCTTAGCATCTTGTTTACTTCATGCAGCTCATACTGAGGACTCCTCTCAAGCTCTCAAGATAGTCGAGCTGTTGTAAATAGAACTTAAAAAGTAATAAAACATCTATTCACTGCTGTATGCTGCTTTCAGAGGCAAGTGCTTATCTTGTGTGCAAGGATGGGACTTGAAGGAGAACTGGGGTTTCTTTCATGAAATGCCTCATTTCTGGTGGTTCTGGTTATACCCTGTACCAAAACCTCAGATGAGAATATTTCCACTCCTTGGCAGATCATCATGAGGGACAGGTAAGGGCCAGGACATTCCATGTCCTTTTGGTTATTTTTTTTCCTGTAGATTTCATCCCACACTCAGAATTCATCCATCATCCAAGGGCACTTAACTATTTCACCAGCAAAGCACACAGGGGTTTCACCTTCATGCCGTTGTGTCAAGTGCAAGAGGACAGAAGCACCTGCTTGGCCTGTGGTCTGGTTTTGGGCTGGGAGAGTGAATCTGTCCCCTGGAAGGGACAGTGCCACGCAGGATACTGTCACGCTCTCCTCACAAGGCTTCTGCTCACTGTCAGACTTCAGAGCTTCTAGCATGGAGTGACAGTTTCCTTCACCCACTACATGTTGTGTGTTTATGTGTGTGCAATGGGCTACGCTTGTAAGGAGAGGATCATGACTTGAGTCTTACTCTTGGTTTCACCGAAGGCATTGAGCTGTGCGAGAGGACAGAGCTGGCTTTGTACTGCATGCTTTGGACAATCCAGTGTAGATGTATGCAGCAGGCAGGCAAGGGAATGAATACATCCATTCTGGAGGCAAGTGTTTGATGGTGAGGCCACTGAGGACCTGATAGCTTGTTGAAGATTATTCTTCATATGCTGTCTATGAGGTGCTTGGTGTCCAGGTGTGTTTGGGGATATATAAGCACGCCAAGGCTATAGTTGCAGGATGAGTAACACCAGAGAGGGACATTCCTGGAACATCCCAGCAACATAAATTTGATCTGAGACAGGTGGATTTATGTGGTCACATTTCTGTCCCTTTAGCCAAAGCATATAATAGAAGTTTATGGTGGCTTTTGTACTCTCCACTGACTTTATGTTAGCTATGAGATGACGGGTGATGCCTCCTCCAGGGTAATGTTGGCTGGAACAAACTCACCCATCAACTTGTTTTTAAGATTTTCATTGGCAGTGTGAGTTGACAGAAAGCCAGCCCTTTGAGTTAGAAGGCTACAGGGCTCTTCACCAGGTCAGTGCCACTTTAACATTCGGTTTAGTGTGCAATCAAAACACCATCTTGGTGTCTGTCAGTGCAGAGGACTGTTGTTCTCTACCTTGTATCTTGCAAAAACCTTGTATCTGCTTGTGTTAGAGCAAAGCCACCCTATGCACACATCCTTTGTTTTGCAAGGAACAGAAGTGCTGGCTGCTAACAGCAACAAGGAATAGGTTGCTGTTTAAAGTTGACAAACACCATAGCGAGCAGGGTTGATAGTGCTGCAAGGACACTTTTAAAGGAAAGTAGCACCTGAATACTGATCAACTGAAGGAAAATGTCTTTATGGTAAAATCTGATTAAAATTATCAAGAATTGTCCCAAGGAAGCAGTGAATGCTCCATGCCCTATGGATGCAGCACTTGGTGTGTCACGGAGCAGGGCTACGTGGCTGAGCTGGGGCTCTTTCCAGGTCTGCACTGGTAATTCTTTTGGTGAGTTCCAAAGGGTGACTTCAGCAACAAGATCTACTTTGAGATCCTGAAACATTAGCCCCCGGCAATTAATATAATTACGTCACTAATGTCACACCCCTGATGGTACTGTGTGTGTCAGAGGCAGACAATTGCAGTGTTGTGATTTCTTAGTTATGTAAAAGGCGATTAAGGCAATTAAGTGGGTGATTAAAGCTGCTCAGTCAGAGGTGCTGACTGATGCTATTACTGAGCAGCAGTGTAGTGGTGTATAGTAGCAGCGGTGTGAAGTACCTCCTCAGCAGGGACTGCTTATCCGGGGTGTTTCTGGGGTTAACTGCCCCACACCCCACATTATCCTCCCACCTCTCCTAGCCACGATGATTTACTAGAAGATGTTGATGAGAAATGAGCACATAGGGCATCAACGACATGGTTAAATAAAAAGCTTCAATGTTCCCTTTGAAATGAGCATTATTGGCTTTATTTAATTAAATATGGATTTACACTATAAATATTGGAGCTCGTGGAGCCCATATTTCAATTAATGGATCATTTATATGTCATGCTCGCTTTGTAATTACTGGAATGTGAAAATACAATGAACTGAAGTGATTTCCCCTCCTCTTCAAATAGATCTGAGCAAGAATCAGATAGAAACTATTCTCTTACCCAGGAGTGTGTGGGCATATGCCCACACCCAGGACAGCCCCACACGTATCAGACAGAAGGGGAGATTTTTGGCAGGCCTCACAGGTTTTGTGAGACGTCTGTCTTGGTATCATCCATGATTCCACAGAACTGAAATCTCTGTAAATGAAGTGTTTTACTCCCGGGGTGAGGCTGGCTGTTTAAGTTGACAAATGCAATGTACCATTTGGTGCAGATGCTGTAGATTTGTTGTTTTGTCTCTGGTTAGGGCACTGAACAAGCCTGTTTAGGAGCTGTGTTTCACAATGAGGTCACAAAATGTTTGATGGTGAGCTGGTGGGGTAAAGGACTGGTTTTGGGGTTTTAGTGCCCAGAGAGCAAAATGCATAGAAATGCCATTGTCTCTTCCCTTCTGAGCAACACTCACACGCGTATTTATAGTCCCCTCCCATTTGCCAGGATGTGGTATCCATTTTCCAGGGTGTTTTGTGTGAAAAAGAAACACAAATAAATACGTCAGGCTTTGCATCCAACCAACCCGCTGGTAATTGAGACTGGCAAGGATCTGATGGCAGGAAATGGGGCCTTATTATTATCTGCTCAGCAGAAGAACCAGCCCTGGCCTCAGCCATCTCCTCCTCCCTGGCCCCCAGCCACGCGTCGCTGTCTCGCCCTGGCCGGTGGCAGCCGTGGAGCGGGCGCAGGGCTCTGCCTGGCCCCCATTTCCTGAGCAGCAGAAGGTGGCTCCCGGGCCCGGCCGTGCGCTGACACGGCACACGTAATTCCATCAGAAAATATCCAAGGGTGGAAATCATTGTTCTCTGAACTAGCTGAGCTGGAGCCAGAGCAGAAATACTAAAGTCAGTTGTGCCTTTGAGCTGCCTATAACAGCGCCCTTTGGAGACCCATTTCATACAAAATTTGAAGCCTGTGTTTATTGCCCATTAAAGCAACCTTTATTTTATGGCAAATGTTGCAGTAATTGCCTTTTACGAAGAGCACTTTGTAACACACATGCACTGTTGAAAGAAAACCACTCTGGTATTGTCTATCGGGACTTAATGGCGCAATTAATTTTACTCCATCTGTTCCTGAGACTTTAAAGGAAAATGGATTTTTTTTTTGAGCGCACTTTAATGAAGAAGATAAAGCGGCCCGGCTGGTGTCCCACAGGCTCAGCGCAGTAAGTTCAGATTATTGCTCAGTCTGTCAGAATGGGCTGCTTCCCCCGGCAGCCGCCGCAGCGAGCAGCCCGCGCTGGCCCCTCGCCGCGCCATTCCTGATGACAAACTGCCAGCCGGCTCCCACAAAAGCGCGATTAAAATGTCAGCACAGGATGACGAAGGGGCCAAGAGGGTCCTCGGAGACAAACTGTGTTCGGTATGAGTTAATACTTCACTGCGGCGTTGGGGCTGGGCTGCTGCTGGTTCAAGGGAAGCGCGAGGCAGAGACTTACAATGGGGCTGGTGTGAAAAATACAGATCCACCTCCCGCCGCAGCCTCGGCTGGAGCGCGCTGGCACCGCGCCGCTGGCCACCGCTTGCTTATTTACACCGGCTCAGGGTCTTCCAGAGCACCACAACTGCTGCTTTTTTATATCTGCCACCCCGTATTGCACCGAAAAATAAGAGATGCAGGATTCATTTCCCTTGCCAGGGACCGCGCTGCGTGTGCAGGCGCTGGAGAAGGGCGGGGAATGCTGTCGGGGCAGAGCCAGCCCTGCTGCTGCAGGCACCGCGTGAGGTGTTGTACGCACACACCCCGCACAGGGTTTGAAAGATGGGGGCTTTGTAGCAGAGCCTGCAGCCTAGAGGCCCCAGAGCAGTGTGCCGTGGGGTTAGGGCTGCTGCGAGGGAAGAAAATCCTCCTCAGGCAGCTGTGGTGCTGCCGCAGAAGGTCTGGTACCACAAAGAGTTGTGTTCTGGGGCATTTTGAGAGTGATGGGGTTGAGTGTGGTTGCCTCTAGCCCTGAGCACGCTGGAGCCTCCCCGAGCCGTCCCGCCGTGCAGCTCAGCAAAGCTCTGTGAGCACCAGTGGCTGCCGGAGGGTTTGCAGAGCCATGTTTGTGCTGATGGGGCTGCGAGGGCCCGGGGACCTGCTCGAGGCAGCCCTCAAAGAGCAAGCTGAGTTGTGTAAGCATGCTAAACCTGTGCCACGTCAGTGTGAGTGTCCCCATCTGTTCCCCTCGCTGTGTTGCAGCACACGTCCCTTCACGGGAGAGCGCGACGCAGCTGCACGCCTCGGCCCTCGCCCATGTTTGCTAACTTGTGAGGGGGTAGGACCCACTTTGTCACTGCAGTTTAATTCCCTGAGAGCCCTCCTGAGTAGTTTCTGGGGGTGTGAGAGCGACAAAAGCCTGTAATGAAAAGGAGAGGAGATTTTCAGCGCTGGCATCCTGCTGGGAACGATCTGCACTCCTCCTGGGCAGCAGGTGGGAGCTTCGCCATTGTCCCTAATGGTTATTAGCCAACGATGAGCAGGACAAATGTGGGGTCACCTCTCCCGCTGGCAGGGCAGCAGTTGCAGGATTTAAAGCCCCTAGGAGAGGAAGAAATGACATGGTTAGTACCTACAGCTCAGGATGTGACCTGCGCGCTTTTAAATGATCTGTTACACTTTGGGGGAGGGAGAGCTGGGGACTGCTAGAGCAAGTTGAATTCAAAATATATGGCACACTTGAATTAAATGCAATCAGAGACATTCACTGATATCATAATGGCTCTTGAATAATCAGCCCAAGACATAGCACTGGGCTATTGACTATTTAAAGCAAGATCCAGCAAGACGGAGGTTGCAGCGGGCTGCGTTTGGAGAGGGGTGGTTTTTGTTTGCAATGCCATGTGCTGATTCTCAATGAAGATTTAAAGCAAAGGATGTAAACCAGGAAGCCTTTCTGTTTTCAATTAAATTTGCTGGCTTCTTGCTGTTCACAGTAAATTTTAGAAAAGGCACATCTTCCTGGGTTTCTGTGCTCCTTAATCTGCCTCATCCCACCTCTCTGACGTGCTCCTCTCCTGCTTCTCACCCCTCCCTGCTCCTCTTGGCCTCCTCTGCCTTTCTCCTCTCGGGAGTGCTCCACAGTCGGGGGTTGATCTTTCTCTTGTGCCCATTTAACTGGAACAGCTCTCCCTTCTCTCCCCTGCGCCACTTCCTCACCTCAGGTTGCCCCTTGAAAGCTACTGATTTGCTTTTCTCTGCTGGCACTGCTCAATGCCACATTATTACAGCTTCCCCATCTACTTTAAATATCCTTTTTGGGGGGAGGGTTTGTCATTACCAGCCAGAGTGAATTTGTACCTTATTGTTGTTGCACTTCAGAGGGATTTCAGACTTTGTCTCCTCCCTGTGTCATTTGCCCAATTTGGGAGTTACTGACCCAGATGTGTGGGGTGACGTGTAGGGGCTGTGTTAATGGCCATGCACCCCGCGTGCCCGGGGGCCTCCAAGCACTTTGCAAACAGGAGCTGAGGCTCAGGGTTTCCCTTGGGGTCGAGTGTGTTGGGTTTCAGCTGGATGAGCCTGAGCATAGGCTGTGCAAATGTCTTGGTCAGATGGGGTTGGTAGCAGGAACTGAGATGCTTGGGACTCCCAACTGGCTGATGCCACAGCCAGTGAGCAGGGCTCCTCTTTGTGCTGCTGCAAAGCATTTTGTGGTACTTTCTTCAAAGGATTTGTATTAAACTAAATTGTGTTGTATCAGATTAGGGCTCCATAAGTTCACTATTTGTAGTATAGCATGCATCTTCTCCTGTAGTAATCTCTCCTTGGATGGGATGCACATTCATTCTCTGAGCTGCTTCAACAGGAAAATAAATGTGCCCATATCAGTGTGTTATTGAGGGAGTAAAGGGATGCAGCTGGTCCCAAGCTCATTCAGCAAACCTGCACTGTGACTTATAACTCTGTTCTGTGCACAGTGTGCCATTGGCTCTTCACAGCGCTGCCTATTAATGTAAGGGTTTGTAAGTAGGTTCAGTCAGGGCAAGATTCCTGTCTAACACTTCGTGCTTTCCAAACCCTGTGGTAAATCCCCTTCTGAATGGAGCACTGTGCTGGCTTTTCAAGGCTGGGGAGAAGGGAGGATTGAAAGGTTTGCCTTTGCATTCTGCACGGCTCGCCTGACGCAGACGTATAAACCACAGGAGGTTTGCGCTTGTGTTTTCCCAGCTCATTTCCCAGAGCCTGAGAAGTGATCCCTGAGTGTCAGGTGGCACGAAGGCCACTTTCTATGCAGAGTAAAGCAAAAGAAGCCAGTCTGCTCCTCTGTGTGGCTGGCTCTAATTTATCCTTTTAAGTGTTGCTTACACAGAGATGGAAATGACTGTCCCCCAGTTACCAGTTTGGACTCAGGTGGCATCTCTGAGGTTTGTTTCGGGAACTTTCCATGTTAGGGCCGAGGAACCTTTCAGAGCTGCTGGGATGGCAGGATTGGTGTTTCCTTCAATGGGAGTTTTGATGTATTTCCAAAATATATCTTTCCTCATTCACTGGGGAAAATTAAATGCCAAGAGAGCTCTTCTTGGCAGCCCCTGGCTTCAGAAAGGTTTCTTCTGTCTGGTAGACGTGCCTGGCCTTATAGGTCTGGCTGTAAGGTGGCTTCCAGCAAGTGGAAAAAGTTCAGTGTTGGCAGCCCTGAGGGGATAAGAAGACTTGCTTAAAATAATGAGACTTTTTTGCAGCACTAGAAGCTGGGCCTTCCATTTTGTTTTGAGGGGGTTGAGCCACAAGCATGATCAAGTTTTTCCTCGGAATCACGAGGAGCAGATTTTGCTTTTTCAGTATTTAAATGAAAGCTCAGAGCCCAGCCTTGCCTCAGGAGTCTGGGGAGCTTGGAGGCTGTAAGAAGAAGTGCCAATCCCATAGAAGCTGTCGAGACAGCTATACAGCTTGTGGGTTATCTGAGGCGTATTCATAGCAGGAGTGGAGGTTAAAGATTCCCTCACTTTGCAAAGGTCTGTCTATCTGGAAGACAACCTGGGAACTCAAGACTTAGGGCATTCATGCTTATTTAATCTTTTCCAGATGTGATCTGTGATAAACAGGACACTCTAATGAGGTTTTTTTTTTTTCTTCTCTCCTATATGCAGTTGTGTCAGTCACGAGTAAATTCATTAAAGACAGTGGCAATGCTCTGTGGGAGCCTGGACATGAGTGGGAATGAACCCGAACCGTGGGGACGGGATGAAGGAATTGGGTTAGATTTGGGTTGAGGCTTAAAATTTTCATATTTGAGAAAAAAAATGGCTAAGATCAACCCCCCCATGCTGTGAAGTGTTCAGGTGGCTGCAACACCCATGTGCTCCTGAGGAGTCCCGGGAGTCACTGTGTGGGTATGGCAGGGACAAACAGGCTGTGCAGTCAGCACCCGGCATTGCAAGAGGCCTCTGGAAAAGGAGACGTGGCGTGCTAAAGAACATACAGAAAGTGCTAGGAAACATCTTTTCATGGCAATATACTTAAAATACCACTCTGACCTAAGGGAAAACGTATAATAGCACTTTAAGACAGTTCTTTGAGAGCAAACATTGAATTTGCCCTCATGTATTAGATCAGCAAGTAAACAAATGCTGTTTCTGTGCAGTGGGGGTGGCAGAGGATGGTGCAGTGCTGTCAGTGGCCCCGTGGTGTGTGTGAAGAGGATGTGAATTCTCCCTGGCTCCTTGCAGCAACCAGATGGTGCCCTGAAGCCTAAAATTTGTTTGCTCTTCCTTTGGTTTCCTGAACTCCTTTGCTGGTGCTACTGATCCTAAAATTGCCACTACTCATTTTTAGTGCATTTAGTTTACAGGTGAGCCAAACCCCACACCCATCTGCTTTCTCCAGAACACAAACCCTGATCTGAATTCACTCTTTCTCCAGCAGCCTGACCTTTACTCTGGCTGCTCTGGGAGCTCCCAGCATTGGATGCTGTTAGACTTTGGCAGTGTTCAGAATCCAATGCTGGATTTTACAGTGCTGTCTTGTTCAGGGGCTGTAGCAGGAGGGCTGGAGCCGTGTGAGTGGGTGCTACTCTGGGTCCATCTTGTCCTGGCGGGTCCCTGCACAGCCCCAGCCCCTCCAAGGCTCCTCTCAGGGCAACCCCCAGCCCAGGCTGGGCCTTGGCCCAACACAGAGCAGTTTCAGGCGCCAGTGGGGCTAGCAGGAGTGGCTGTGTGTTGTGCAAAGTGCTGCTGAACCCTCACAGAGGTGTCCTTTATGTCTTACTCTGCTTTATCCCCCATCTGCAGCGGAGTGGAGCTTAAGAGCAAAGCTCAGCTTTCACCCGCTGACTTCTCATCCGTGGATTTGGGACTCTCTGATTGTGTATCTCTTTGAGGGCAGCTGTGACACCTATGGCCACGTAGAAAGTCAGTGAGAGGGCCCACACTGGAACCTGAGCCTTGGCCCATGCTGTGTCACTGTGACTTGGGACAGTCTCAGCTGCCTTTTTGCCGCTCCATGTTCCCTTCTGTCACCCCACTGTGCTGTGTAACTAACCTGATGGAAAGCAGGCAGACCACCTGCAAGCTGCTGGCGTGCTGAGCCCTTCTGCTGAGGGCAGTAAGGGACTTTTAAATGACTGCCTGGCAGAAAAACCCAATGAATGAAATGCAAAAAACAAACCCCACCCTCAAATAAACGGCACAACTCATACTTCTGAAAAACTTCTGGTGATTTCGGCTTTTGTTAAAAATTCACCTCTGGATTTTCGAAACTCTAGCTAATGATGGGAGAGAGAAATCCCAGACCACAGACCTCTGCAGAGTTTTATATATTTGATAATAAAACAGCTTGCCCATAACTCCCATCATAATGTTCCTCTTTAGAACAGCAAGGCTGCCTTTCCTTGCTGGAGTGGAGTTCTCTGTTGTAACAGGCTTCAGCTGAAGCAGGTTCAAAAGGCCAGGGTTTTGGAGCTGGGGGGAAGGGGGAGGCAGGAGGAGTTAACTTCTTGCCAGCCCTGCAGAGAGCTTGGGCCAGCAACAACTTGGGCTTTATCAGATTGGGGAGAATTTCTGCAAATGAACTTTGCAAAGAGTGATGCAAGGCTTGGCTTTAGAGTATTACCCGCTCACCCGTTCTCAATCACTCACTGGAACTTATTTTGTAGTTAACCTCCGTAAAGGACTGTACAACTGAGCAAAGGCCTGTCACACACACATTATTTAGAAGCCCTTATTATTATTTTATTGCCAGTCCTTGACAGCTGAGGAAAAGCCAAGCGCTTTAATCTTTCTTTCCCTTTAGTTTACAGTGTAAGAGCTGCATGTAAGATGGATTTGATTAATATGTAACAGAGATGCAATTCTCTGTAAAATGTGCTGTACTTTAGAACCCTGGAAAACAAACTGCATCACAATGGCTTAAATCTCAGTCCATTGTATTATATAGACATCATAAATAATAGAGAGCAGGCAGATATTGCTGCAGGCTTCATCTACATAACACATCTGAGCTCTCTATAATGTGTTCAACTTGTCACTTTTAGTACAGAAGAGAAGCAATAAAGCTAACAGCTGACTAAACCACATCAGCCTTGCTTCCACTTCCAGGGTGGTGAATGCTCATTAAGCAATCTTAGCTGTGACTTTTAAAATCCATAACTCTTACAAATGTAAAAAAGTTGCCACAAAAGATTAAGCGCAAAATACAAGCCAAAGCATTAATTCTCTGCGTGCAGGCTCCAACCACCACAAACCTCAAACCTTCCTCTCTCTTTTGTTTTATACGTGCTTTTGGTTAAAACAGACCTTCATTAAAAATGTTTTGTTTCCATCTGGGGCCAGAAGATACCTATGTGATTGCAGTAAGTGAAGGAAAAGTGTGTGTCGTGCTGCTAGAACGGGCGGCGCTTCTGCCACCCAGTAGGGTTTGTCGCTTGGCTTTGTCAGCTGAGATATCACAGATGAGATTAGACCCTGGGCAGAGATCAAATGAGGCATGACCCAGACTGAGGTTGTCCCTCCCAGGGGTTAGGATGGGAATAGAACCTGTGTGAGAGGCAGGGCCAGAAGGAAACTTTGAAACCAGATAAAAATTGGATGGCACGAGCTAAAGTGTGGGCACGAAGCACAAAGACCAGGTCAGGAGCTAGGGAGCCAACTGCTTTATCCTAGGAGCCAGCCTAGGGCTGCAGGCAGGATGAGGAATGGGAGCTGTGAGGAGGAAAGGAACAGCCAAGTGCTGATGGGATTCCATGGGGCACCCATGGGACAAGCTCCATCGCCAGCACTCAGCTGCAGGTGTTGCCCCCAGTGACTCGCTCTGTGCCCCAGAGGCTTTCTACCTGCCCTTCTGATCTCAGCTGTCAGATTGGCCCCTGTGGATGCACACGTTATCCTTTAAATACTCTGGAGGCTGTGCTGGGGGCTCAGGACACCAGTGGCAGTGTCACAGCTCTCCTGTTGAGAGATCAGCCTCCTTGTTCTCCAGCTACCTTCTAATCATCCTGAACTCCAGCCAGACGAAAGGGAAAAGAAAGTAGGAGTAGGTCAGCAGGGGATAAATGTTTAGGCAAAGGTGAAGGAATAAAGGATTGACATAGTTTATTGTCACAAGGGCATGGGCTGGAGGGTCTCTGCTGGTGTCTGAGGTGCTCTCCCAGGAGCCAATGCAGGAGATGGATTTTCCCAGTGCTGGGGGTAATCAAGAAAGCCTTTGGACAAACCAGGGGCTGCCAAGGGTTTTGTTGCAATCCTGCTGTGAGAATACCCCAGGTGAGGCTCAGAGGGCAGTCCTGCCCTTAGGCCCATCTCAGGGAGGATTTATCAGGCAATTAATCTCCAGGAAAGCTGAGGCTTAAAGTGAGAAGTAAGTAATAGATAGGCTTTGTTTTGAGTTTTTTGAGGAATTTCATCTTGTGGGGGAAAAAAAAAAAAGATTCCTTCTAATTGAGGGGGGGAAACATTTCAAGAGCCAAAAATGCAACTTGGAAAGCCTGATTCGGCCTTGCACAGGGGTGGATGCCAAACTGTCCTGCTCAAAGCCTTTGTTTTGGTAGTTCTGAGGCAATGCTTTCAGGTAGACCTGAAAGGACATCCCCTTTACCTCCAATTTCTCTTTAGATGGGAAAAATAGGTTGAACTAGATGATCTCTAAAGGTCCCTTACAACCCTTACCATGCTATGATTAGTGGTGTCACATACAATCTGGGACACAGATCTGTGGGACTAAACTGAAAGGGCTGTGAGAGGGGTTGTTAAAAGGCTATGAGGTGGAAATAACATGGGGAGCTGCTTCCAGTGTAGCTGAGAAGCTGAAGCAGCCTTTTGAGCAACCACTTTCCCACCACCTCGCTGCAGCTCATTGTTAGTTCTGGATCATGCACGGGATTGCACGGGCACCAGCATCCTTTCAGAAAGAGGATACAGAAGTTAACAAGCAGCAATATGTCTTATTAACACCTCCTTTTCTGGAAATCACGACACTTCCATGTCTTATCTTTTACATCCTAAAGCAAAACATTAATACCTGAGGCTGATTATTCTCGAATTCAAGTGTTCTGTAGTCCCCTCCTCCTCCCTAATGGCACCTGGGACTCTCAGAGAGTGTGATGCTGTCACATAAAAAGTCTTTAAGAATCTTTCACTCCAGGCTGACATCCCCACAGGATGCATTTTAGCAGTTTCAGAAGCTCTGCTTTCCCATGGGGGTTATTAAATGTCTGTCTTGCGTACGGGCCGGGATTCGCAACGTTCGTTTCAGATTTGAATCGGGTTTAAAGTTCTGTCTTAGGTGAGTAAAGAGAACGCAACATCACTTAGAGGCTGAGGTCATGGGAGCAAAACTGGGAGTGATGTGACAGCTAGAAGCCCTTGAAGAAACAGAGGTGAGGAAAAGGCAAGGACTGTCCCAACAATGTCATTCTGTTACTGAAGAGAATGATAACAGTGCCATCCTGTAGGCCAGGAGGAACAGCAGTGCTGGAGAAGACAGTGCAAGGTATGGATCCATGCTGGCCATACAGCCAGGGAAGAAGTAAGACTGTACAGTCCAGTAGGCCAAGTCTGTCTTTCATGCCTAAGATAAAAACGCCAACAAACTTTTGGGTTTGGTAGATAGAAGGTAATTCTTTTATTGAAACATAAATATAACCTTAGTTTTCTTCTCTCTTCCCACTCTAAACACGCATATCGTGCTGCTGAGGGTGTTAGACGAGGGCTGGCTGATTAGCTTGGAAAAAAACTGGAGCAGAAAAAGAATTGGTGGAGGAGGAGGTGGCCAAAAAAAAACCCAGGAAGATACGAACCCAGGGTGCTCTTCAGTAAAAGGTATTCATTCCAGTTCCCCAGTTTCTTCAGGATACGTCTGTGTGTCAGCAACTCGCCATATGTTGGAATGACAGCAAAGTTTACCCTTAATATTTTTCAAGGCACTTCAATGTTAAAATGATAGATAGACTTCACACATGCTCTCAACACGCTGCCTCAGTGTGAACGTGGGGGATAGAGAGGCTGAGGGAGTCTGTTAGTCCTTTTTTTTCCCCTCGTTGCTCTCTACTTGCATCCTTATCTTTGCCATCCAGTGTGTGTGCGTTGGTGAACACCAATGCTATGAAATGAAGATGTCCAGGTTAGTCATTTGTTTTCTGATATTCCACCTTTCGACATAGGGATTAGATTTGAACTTGTCCCACGGTGGTACTGACCCACGATGCCCTCAAAAACACAGACCCCTTTCACTTAACTCTCCTTTGGAGGCCGTCCAGAAAGAGCTGTTACAATGGACGCACCAAGAGAAGAGCAAAGCCTGTTGGCCTTCCCATCCATAGGGTAATTGATGTGTTAGGCTTGTACAAGATTAGCCTGACTGTAACATTTAAATAGCCTGTCTGCAGGTCGGTTGCATTTGAAGGGGAAGCAGGCCAGAGGGGTTTTTTGTCAGGCTGGTATCACAGCTCTGCAGGAGGAGCAACATCCATCGGCCTTGGGCCCTGTCCCTGCTCACCCTCCTCTTCAGCACTATTGAAAGAGAATGTGCTGTAGCCATTCGGGCCAGCTGATCACCATCGTGTGATTCCCATCTCCACAGCATGTGGGAGCATGGCTGTGCTCTGCCTGCTGGGGGATAAATAGAAGCCTCCAGTCTCCCAGGCTGTCAATCCAGCAGCTTTTGCTAAGTGCTACCTTCCAGGCGCACACACAGCCCTGCTCTCCGGAGGCAGAGCGAAGCAGAGCAGCCGTTGTGTGAGGGTGCTGCCTCTCGGCTTCCCGGAGGCTCCTCGGCAGAGACATTTTTGCACTGGGCAGTGCAACAAACTGCCTGCAAATAAATAAAGCGACTTGCAAACAGCAGCGATGAGGAGGAGGGGGGGAAATGGTGCGATAACATTTGCGAGTGAATAATGTCGCTGGGGCGAATGGGATCTGACAGGAGTCTTAGCTCAGCAGCAGCTACTGAACTCTTTACGGCACAGCCAGATGGCCTGGTGCAACAACAGCCTTTCAGAATTAATAACTGCTGCTCTGGAGGGAGAGGTTCATTCAGGAACTGTTTCCCATTTCAGCAGGAGGATTACTTTCTTTCCCCGGTGCTTTCTGGCCGCTTGGCTCTGGGTGCGATGTCAGCCCTGCTCAAAGGGAAACATTCTCCTATTTCCCTCTCCACTTTCTTCTCTTCCCCCACTCTCTCTCTGCGCTGCCTTCCCTCTGCCTTTGGCTTCGAACGTTGCAGCTTTTAATCTAGAAATTATGGTAACTTGTATGTGCATTTTGAGAGTATATCATTGCTGCAGTTAATTAACAGTTATTAGCGTTAGCGTACTGTGCTGTATTATATGTCACAAATCATCGAGTCTCCCTGTGCAGTTACAGCAATTAAGAACTCCATCACACCTTCTGTATAGTCATTTGGTTCTCTTCCAGGTCTTTTCAAAACTGGAAATTGCTAATCAAATCATTTCTGCTCTGTGCCTCGGTATCGTTTATTCCACTCCTAATGATGTGCGACTTTTTTTTTTTCCCGTGGCCGTTAGCGGAGGCATCCGTGCGTCTCCCCCATTTCACACCGCCGTCATGCTTTGGAGAGGCGATAATGAACTTGCAGGAGGAAGTGTAGGCTTTGGTGCTTCTCCCCCCTCTGCTTCTTCTGCTGCTTCTCTCTTTTCTTTTTCTTTTTTTTTTTTTTTTTTTTTAAGTCAATGTCTTTCCTGCTGTTGGGTGATTGAATTTTGAAACTGTAAAATGCATTGACAGACTTACAAACCCAACTTGCCAGAGCTGTAGCTATCGCAGTTTAGCTTCAATTCTGAGCTCAGCGAGATTCCTGCCTGATCAATTTGTCATCCCTCTAAATGGAAACTAATTACTTCCCAGGGAAAGATTGCAGGCAAGTATCACCCTTTGCCTTAGCAGCCTTCTGCAGTGAGGTGGAAGCAAAGTCCAAAGGGTTTTAGCTAACAGAGGATAGCATAAACCACTTCTTTTCTTACCCTTTTCTTTTGTCCTATTCCTGTTCTCAGTAAAACTGTCTTTAAATTTGCTTGGTTCATATGTCAAGGGCATAGTCTGTTTTTCAGCTCAGCTGCATGTGAACATCATGATCCTGACAAGGATGTTTGATGTCATCCAGATACTAAGTCCTTTCTCTTGTCTGGAGATTGATGATTCTGTGCGTGCCAAAGCCCAAGCCATCCTCCTGTGTGCTTCTGCGGCTGTCACAGCTTTCCTCGGAGCATCCCAGCAGCGTCTGTGCTGTGGCTGAGTGCACAGTGCTACACCACAGTGCCAGGTGGGCTTGGGAAGACACTGTCATAGAGTCACAGTTCTGGACATAAACAGTTTTGGATGTTGCATGTTGGAGAGGAATCATCCTGCGAGCTGTCGGGAACACTTTATGGGTGATCATTACCTTGGCTGCCAGCAGCAGCTCAGAGCCCTCGGGGACCTGCTGACCACTCGGCAGTTCTGCCTTCGCTTGCCAAATAGCCATAACCCAGGATCCAGGTGTCTGTTTCTTGGTCCAGCTCATCCATTGATTTCTCTTTGCCTCAACACGTTCTGTTGTAAAATAGATGCAGTATAACTTGACCCTCATCACAAGATTTTCTGAGGGTTATATAAGGTTAACAAAATACACTAGGAAGGTGGGAGTGCAAAGCAATAGCTGTTGTCTGCCACAGGTAAAAAGCACCTCTCATAGCTAATGACTGACTTCAGCATGCAGGTGTCTCTCCTCTCCCTTTGCATTGGCCACCTCTGTAAGCAACACTGGCCACCACAGCCTTGACCTTCTTGACCTCTTGCTTTCAGGTGTCCAGATACTTTCAAAACTCCATCAGACAACACCAATGAATTTAAGACAAACCTTCCTGATTTCATTCCCTTTGTTTTACTTCAGTTGTAGTTGATGATGTAAAAATAGAGTTTTGTTGGAAAAACACGTTATAGAACAAAGTTGAACTTAGCCTGGTGAACCTTCCTGATGGTGAGGGGATGGGCTTTGGGATGAAAAATCTATGGAAAGCTTTAAATACAAAATTGACATCCTTGGCTTAATCTCAGAGCTGTCAGTGGCAGAAAGCAGAGAGCTCAGAAGAGGGTCCCAGCACCACCGGCTCATATGCTATTCCCTAGAAACCCAGCTGGCTTTTCTCAGAGACTTTTGGTCTGTTGCTGCAGGGTGGGTCTCGTGTTGTGAGGAATACACCCAGATCTCTTCATGTTACCAACAAGAGCCATGCACAGCATGTGCCTGGAGAGGGCCAGGAGTGGTTACAATGGAACATAACAGTGGCTCCCAAGGACATCCGTGTTGTGGGATGGTGGGGGATGAGTGTGCAGCTGAGGCTTAGGGCAAAGGGAACAGTGGGATGGGTTGTCCCTGCTAAGTGACTCCACAGAGCTGCTCTCCCACTAATACAATAGAGTTGTGATCCATAGCAAGGGTTTCCCATGCAGATTACTGCACATCATTCCAGTTATATTAATGTGTCACTTTGCAAATGTTAACTTGTTCAATGCAGTACTGAAAGAGGGTGGAACTTTAGTCAGACTTATTAGGCAATTTCCTCCTCTGGTTAATTCTTCAATACGTGAGATGTGAGAGGGCTGGGACTGGCATCCAGAAAGTGTTTTCCATCACATAAACAACTGGAAGTGCAAGGAAGAAAAAGAGACTTTGCTGAAGGATGGACTTCAAATGGCTGGAGGTTACAGGTGCTGAGGAGCCTTTGCTGAGTGGGAACTGGTTAGCTGACCAGGAGCACACTCATTTGTCTCCATTTTTATTCCAGGAATGTAATGACATGAAGGGCCAGAGGTTTGTCTGGTTTCACTGGTTTTTTTTCTAATGAACCATCACAGTTGGGAAGGAAACTTGGGGGTTTTTTGCCTTCTCCTTCCTCCCCTGGAAAGTTCACATATATTCCTAGTGTAAAACTTGAGGTGTGTGTTGATATCAATCAATTTCCCCAGAAAACAATGCCAGGTTGATTTGCAGTAACTTTTGCAGCAGCATGCTGTGAGTAACCTAAGTAGCTGGTCCCACTGGTTTCAGTACAATGTTTGAATTGTTTATGGGCTTTTGAAAAATTTATGCTTAATCATAAGCTACCGGCAGCTCGTTGCTTCACTGTGTTTCCTCATTCCTGGTACTCTTCAGGCTATGCTTCGGGTGCATTTCTCTTTCACAAAGTAGAGAGTAGTCACACCAGCAGGAAGCCCGTGGAGGGCAGGAGGTTGCTGGCTCTGAAAAGCCCTGTCACACGTGCTCATACATACCCTAAGTTGGCAACTCTGAAAGTCATGCATTTTCATCTTGTATCTCTTGACGTTTTGCCTTGAGGGAACACAGTCAGTTGAAAGGCCAGGACAGGTTTCACCTCTCCCTGTGTGTGCCATGCCTGGCACCTGCTCTAGACAAGAGAGAGAGAGAGCAGATGTTGTTTTCCAAAGGCTTCTTCAGGTGGGACAAACTATTTTCAGAATGTTATATTTCCTTCCCAGAAGGATATTGCTAGCCCAGCACAGCCCATCCTGAGAGAATTTGTAAGGTCTGAACTTGTAATTGATCATAAACCAAATCCTTAGAAATGTTTGGGCTGGCATCTGCTTTTCCTTTGAGGCATCTACATCCAGGAGCTGTGGAGGTACCTGGATGCTCCTCCTGCAGAAGGACAGTCCCTTGCAAACCTGTGTTTTAAAAATTAGCTACGAAAGTACTGAGAAAAACCCCTGAAGGCTTGATTCAGGAGTAACATAAGGTGTAAATTGAAAATGAGCCATCAAGACAGCGCTGCCTTATGGAACCTTGTGTTTTAGACCTTTGTGAGGTTGGTCTAGCCCAGGTGAAGTAGGAGCAGACCTCTGGAAATCTGCTGCTCTTTGGAAAAACGTGTCCCCACAGCTTCTTCTGACACTTTAAATACAGCAGTTTAACTGTAAGTTAAGCAATGCCATACGTTCAAGCTTGCTAAACAGGCTTAAACGGCCATAAGATTCCCTTCAGTCAGTCATGAGCTGGATAGTCATTAAAGGCCTGGCTTTGCTTTCTGTCTACAGGCCTAAGCCACCTATAGCATTTCAGCTGCTAAAATTGGATGTAGCTTCAAAGAGGATACTGTTAATGAGCTGAGCAGCTGTACGGCACATTTCTTGTAGCTCAGATGCTTCTGCAGATACACGGGTACTTGAAACACCCAGTATGCAGGCTTGCTCTGAAACCCCAGACATCGTGGCTGGAGTGCTGGGACACGCGTGTGGCTGCAGTTTTGCCTTGCCTGTCTTTGGAGATGTGTCCAATAAGCTTTACTGCAACTGTGTGTGATTGTGGTTTTATTTCCTATTTCATGTAGCATTTTATTTTTAATAAAATGATTGTATCTTTATTCCTAAATCTGTTTGAGTTGGGTTTTGACACACAGTTTAATCTATGCCTTAACTTGCCTCAAGACTGGAGAGGGTTTGATTTTAGGTTGTCTACACAGAAGCAGACAGGTGAGACACTGCAGACAGGTGAGATATGACCAAGGTTTGGTGGCCATCTGATAAGGGCCCTGCCATTACTGGTCCTTTATGTGCGGTGTGATTGTACAGATAGTCTTCCAAGTATCATTATTAAACACGCAGGTTCCATGTTCAAAAACACTTGCAGAGTTAACTGAGGAAGTGAGGCAGCAGAAGGAAGGGAAGAATTAACTGTGTTCTCCATAGGGGGATTGCATTTTAGGCAGATTTAATAACATAGCAGAAATCCACAGAAAGTTGTTCCATAGCTGTATACTGGTGTTTTAACCTCAAAAAAATAATCATTCTTCTTGTGTGTGTGCAATTCAGTGAATTCATGTCCATTGTGGTTATTGCTCAGAGCTCATAGGAGCATCTGTTCAGATGAAGGGAAGGGAATCTGTACGCTGTAGATGGCCTTTGCAACGCTCCACTTCAAAGTTGTTCCCCTACCCTGGTGCTGATCTGCAGGCTGAGGTTTGTAATTCAGCAACTTTCCTTCCTTCAGTGAAGGGCTCCAGATACCTTTTTTTCTTTTCCAAAAGACGAAGAAAATGCCTGGAAACGTGAGAACTGGTCTTTGTGAAAGAGAGAGGGGAGCAGCTCATTGTGGTATCGCTGCTATCTGTTTAGATACTATTAACTTGTCCTTTGAAGGCAGTGGATGAGGTTGCCAACAACAATTAAAAACCAGATGATTTTTTTTTTTTTTCAAAGTGTTGGGTTTCCCAGGCCCTTCTCAGATCAGGAAATGAGATTAAAATCAGTTGCTGGAAAGCTACTGTGTTTATTTGAATACAGCGGAGCATGGCGGCTCAGGCCACCTCATTAAAGGGAGGGTATTATAAGCAGCCCAGTATTGTGTTTCCAGTTTGATAAAATGCATTGTCTGACAGCCAGCTCAGCGCGGCTCTGACGATACACTCTGGCACATATTTTCTGCCTCAGTGGTTCCTCTCAGTAGGACAGCCAGCCTCTGCCTTTCTGTTTGACGTTTTTGCTAATAATTACTTGAAAAATCATCCACTTCTATTTAAAAATCGCTAGATGAAGTACTAGCCCGTCTTTGCATCATGACAGCAAGAGGCCAATGAAGTAACGGGTGTTCAACCACATGAAGCTAACTTCATAAAGCATTGCCCAGGGTGCACTGCAGGATGACTTGAAATAATTAGCCTCTGGAGATTGGAAACCTATGCTGTAAATCCCAGAGCTTGGAGTGAGGATAGTTTTTTATCACCGTCCTTGACAGAAAAATTGTATCATCACGGCTTACTCAGTCTTTGACATAATAAACTTACAGTGGTGCTTTTCAGAATCCTCAGCTCAGACCACCATTTGCCTTTCCCCTCCCACAGCCTTTCCTCCTGGGTTGGTCGCTGTGCTGGAGGGAGTTTCCTTTGGGCCTTGGGCCATTGCACAGACATGTAATTGATTTCAGGCATCTGACATCAGTGAGAATCAGGCCCCGTCCGAATTAGAGCAGCAGCATCCGTACGTCACTGTATGAGGGACACCTGCGCTGGGACCTGCTCTCCTGTGTGTACGCAGGGGTGTTGTGAGCAGGGACCCCCGGGCTGCCGTTAGCACCTCGGTGTTTAATGCTGCCGTTGAGTGGGACGTGTCTGCGCAGACACTTGGGCAAATTGTTGTGCATATCAGGAGTGTCGTGTAAACCATAATGAACAGATGCCTTGTGCGTACCACACAATAAGCCACTTGAAGTTGTCACCAGTTGTTTATAGATGTTATTAATATTAATAATTTACTGCTCATTTCCATATGAAACCACATTAGGCTTGTCTACACTGCATCCAGTTACCTGCAGAAGCTGGGAAGCTGTGGCAGCGTGCCCGAGATACCACGTCCTGCTGAGAAAATGCTACCTTTGTTCATGTCTCAGCAGCCCGGAGCAGATCTGTATGGACGTAGCAGGGCCTTCACTGCTCGCTTGCGTACCCAAATATAGCACAATGGACTGCAGTGATTAGTCAAGGCCCTGCTCCAGGGACTGGTTTAAATGTTACGTAGGGTTGAATGTCTGCTCGACAAGGGGCTGTTGTTTGGTGCTGAAGGTGCTCTTCAGCCCTGGGAATCTTTTCATTTGGAGAAGACTTTAGAGGCACCAGATCCATCTTGTTAGGGAACTGGGAGGGAAAATGAATCATAACAGTTTGCCTGGGTTTGGAAATAGTACGTTTAATCTCCTCTAATTTAGGCGAAGGTGAAATCTTGGTGTTGTGCACACATGGAAAGCAGGAGCTGAAGTCTAAAGGTGGCATTTTCTAAAGCTCTTAGCACTGACCTGCGTCTTCTCCCAAAGAAATGAATGGCAATATGACTGCTAATGTCTATAGAAGATGCAGGCCAATGCCAAACATGTTTAAAAAGCAATGTGAAATGTCCCTTTTGCTCCTCTACTTGCAGTGAAGGGGGGATCTCCAGTGAAGAGGTGACCCCACAGGACTGGGAAACAACAGCACTGAGCTTCAGTTCCACATATCCTGCTGGAGTGTCTGTGTGGCACAAAAAGATCTTCTGGTGTAACCTCAAGCCTGAAGTAGAGGTTCCCAGACCAATTTCTTCAGGGCTTGGTTGTACAGAAGTCACCTCAGTGATTGCTCAAAGAATCCTCAGTGATTGCTGCATTTGAATCCACTTTTGTGTGGTTTAATATACAACATGCTCTGGTGAGGCTGGGTACAATTATCAGTATTTATTCCCAGAAGCCTGGGGAGCTTTTTGTCAAAAGACAAAGCAAGGAAAGTTCAACGGTATGCAAAATACAGACCTTTGTATGGCAAGTGAAATATTTAGATAGGAATCATTACTGAGTCCTTTTACAGCAACCTTGCCAGAGAAAAAGAGAGAGAGAGGGCTGGGAAAGAAAACACAAAGGAGGTAATAATATCTGATTAGCCAAGCAGCTGGAGAACTGATGGGGAATTGTGAAGCCTATCAAGGCATCGTGACTTTCTGTGTGAGTGACATTCTGCAGCAGGAAGCTGCTACCAACTGAGGAACTGCTCTTGAATATTACCCTTAGGACTTGTCTTTTATTGGTAACCTTGCGGTATCCTTTGCTGGAGTGGTGTGTTTCTGAGAATTCAGTGACTTGTCTACAAGGCTTAATTGACAACTCTCGTCACAGTACCAGCCGGGTCAGACTCATCCCAAGTGCCGTGCCAGGGAAGTCAGTGGCCGTACGTGGTGGATGGATATTTTGCAGCTGCCCTCTGTCAATCTGTGTCTTTTTGAGGCTGAGGCTGTTGAGATGACCTGAATAATATCTGCCATGTATGCATTCTGTGAATTAATGTGGTAGTAGTAGGTTTTGGATGCGGTGCCCAGTTTAACATTATGCCTGTGATATCTATCTGTCGGCTGGTTTGCACCGGTGCAATGCAATTGCTGGGCAGAGGGAATCACTAAACCACAGAAAAGACTCAATCCCATTATTTTATAGTATTTTTGAGATCTAATGAAAAGCATTAAGAAGACTTAGGTATTCTGGTTTTGTCATTGGAGGAGGCTGGAAGGAGGCTCGACTGTACCTCGTTCGCTGTAGCTACGCTTTGTATTTTTCCTGTTTTAATATCCTTCAGGATTCTGATGTTTGCAGGTACCTTTTATTTTCCTCCCCTGTTCTTAAGGTTTAATTTGGATGTGAGGCTTTGTTTTGCCTTCCTTAGAGCATCACCATATCAGCAGTCGGGATACCAAGCAGCAGGTTTTTCCTTCCTCAAATCGATGGTGACGTTTCCCCTCTCTGTAACAGAGACGAGACAATGCTGTGTTGTCAAGACTGTAGGCCAACAAAGGTGTTATCCACCAATTTGCACATTAACTTTCTTAGTGCCATGTTCTTTGTCCAAAACCAGGCTGGCAGGTTGAGGGAGACTCTACTCCTCCTCGCCCTGCTGAGGCCTCATCTGGAGTCCTGTGTCCAGTTCTGGGCTCCCCAGCTCCAGAGGGACAGGGAACTGCTGGAGAGAGGCCAGTGCAGGGACACCAAGATGATCAGGGGATGGAACATCTTCCTGATGACAAAAGGCTGTGGGACCTGGGGCTGTTTAGTCTGGAGGAGACTGAGGGGAGATCTCATTAGTATTTACGAGTATATAAATGGTGGGTGTCAGGAGGTTGGGGCAGCACTTTTTCTGTTGTATCCAGCAACAGGACAAGGGGTGATGGGGTGAAGCTGGAACACAAAAAAGTTCCATTGAAACACAAGAAAAAAAATATTTCACTGGAAGGTGAGGGAGCCCTGGCCCAGGCTGCCCAGGGAGGGTGTGGAGGCTCCTTCCTTGGAGGGCTTCAAGAGCCACCTGGACACGTTCCTGTGTGACCTGATCTAGGTGGAGCTGCTTCTGCAGAGGGGGTGGACTGGATGATCTCTAAAGGTCCCTACCAACTCCTGTGATTCTGTAATAAAGCCATCATTTTCTCAAATTGGAGCATAGAGTCATCCAGCTGAATGTTGAATTTTAATAAACCAGCTCTTTCAAGAGAGAAAAAAATAAGGGAATTGTTCTGATTGTGTGCGTTAGGACCTGGAAATGTGAACATGAACTTGATGTACTGACAGTGAGTTTTCTTATTTTCATTTCTAAAATCTGTGAAATAGACTAGATTTATACTCCCAAATTCAACACTGGCAGGTAGGATCTAGTTCAGAGCACAATATACAATATTTGAGCCGTAAGAAATAGGACTCCAGGTTCCCGGAGCTGCAGGAATTGGCTATACCAACTTAATCTGAGCCTGCCTCCCACAGAGAGGATGTAGGAAGGAAATAAAAAGTATATGTAAAGTTTTGTGTGTTTATTACTTTCTTTAAAAATACTCTTCATGGGTAAAATCTGTCTTTATTGACGCATTCAAGCCGAGGTGCTGAGAGGTATTGCATAGCTAATGCATTGGTTTGGTTTTGTTTATTCTGCAGAAATGATGGAATTCCATTCTTTTTTAGAAAAATTACCAGCGCTTCTTTATTATTCACAGGTCTTAAAATGCATGACAGGCTGAACTGCTAAGTCCTCAAGGATTTTAATACCAGCTTCCTTGCGAATCTAAACTGGTTTTCCAGCCCACTACTTGGTGGGCCACAGGGGTTTTTGCTGTAGTGTAATACATATTTAAAGCTTCTTATGGATGGCTACATCTGCAAATAAGCTCAGAAAGTAGAAGAGGAAATGCATTGTGTTATCCAGAGTTGAGCAGGGGAGAGATTATCATAGGAGAAACCTGAACAAGAGGTGTGACAGTTTAACAGACTGAGGTGCTGACTCTCAGTATATAATAGACACAGGCAATTTCTAAAGGACCACGGCGTTGAAAATCCAGCCTTCACTCATCATTATGCATAAAGAAACTTCTGGCTCCCTTGCTTGCTTTTTATGAATAGTAAAGGTGGAAAACACAAAGTAGTAAAGGGCTGCGTATATTTAATTCACATGTAGCATTAGAGTTTATTTTGTTTGCTCTTTCATTTCTCCTCTGAACGCTCTTAGGAAATAAATGCAGTGCATTAGCCCCGGATTCGGTTGGGCAATGAATGTCTTAGTATATGTAATGTGCAACTCTCAGACAGGGACTGTCTTTTTATTTTAGACTTTCAGAATCCAAGTTCATAACTGAGGCTCTCAGGCAATGTGAGAGCATTAAAAAGCGATACTGGAATTTCTCCATTATCATTTTTTTAAGGAAATTTATGGACTTGCAGTCTATACGTAACGCTGGCATGAAGGGGATTTGCTTTTCCATCAGGCTCTCTTAATTGCTCTCCACCATTCTCCTTTCCTCAGCTCACACGATTTCCAGACTTACTCTAAGATAAAGGAGATCAAATCTGTCGTTACATGATTTAAGTTCCCTTATTAAAACAAATTGACGGGTGAAAAGTCTTCCAGAAATGCAAGCATGCCTCACGCCACGTCTGCACAGGCCTGCCCAGCCTGGCCTGCCCTACCTGCCCTTAGCCCTGTTTCTTCCATACAATATTTGTGTTTCATTCAAAAACTAAGGCAGTAAAAATGATTTAGTGAAATTCACAGCTTTTGAAAGGTATTACCATCCTAGAGTATGTGCTGGAAACTTTCTAAAAATATTTATACATGAGCAGGTTTCAATAAGGAGGGATTTGCCACATAGTGCAACTCAAGTAGTGCGTGCCATAACCAGGCAGGTTTTCCAGCCCTCCGTGGCTCCTTGACTGGAAAAGTGAACGCTGCAAAGGTAAAATGTAAGGATTTGAGATGAATAGCCAGCTTGTCTGAGAATCCTGAACCTAAACTGTCATTATGTGAAGCGAAATGCCAGACACTTCCTCTGCTGCTCTTTGATCCGTAAGCACGGCTGGCGCGTCGAGCAGCGTTTCATCCTGGCACAGGTGCTGCAGGGCCTTCTGCTCCGGCCCCACGCTCTCTGTAGGTGAAGATCAGCAGGATGAGCAGAGATATCTGGGTTTTCTTTGTGTGTATGTGTATGTATGCCTGTGTGCGTCATGGGGATTGATGTGACATTGAAAAGCTCTTGTAAAATATCAGTCGTGCTGTCCAGTGTGAAGACTCGCCTCAAGAACAAGTTACCCTTGTTACTGCATAATGTGGCCAGTTAAACATTAGGCAGTGTGACAAAAATACTTTGTATGTCTTTACATTCATGCTTTTAAAGATTGAAACTCAGAGATTTGTGTGTTCAAGGCAGTTGGAATGGAGGTGTGGAGGGAGCAGGGCTTCCCAGCCACATCATACACTGGGGCAATACGATAGGGACATTGTATTCTCTGAAATCTGGCTTGGACAAATCTCACGGTGGGATCGTTTCTTCTCTTTTAACTTTGCAGCAGTCTTGGGCAGCTGTGAGTTTATGGCAAGCTGCAAGGTTTCCTTAATGCAGATGATGAGTCCAGGAACAGGCAGTTTTGGGCTGCTGCAACCATGCCATGGGTGCAGGGTTGAACTCACTGTATCCTGGACATTTGGGATGGGGATCCTGACACTACTGAGCCATTTGTAATTGCCTGACACCAGCAGCATAGAAGATATTGGGTGAAGGAATACTAACTAGATTTAATGTCATTTGGTGTTCAGTAGGAGTTTGGGAGGGGTACAGTTCCATCGTCAGCACTTGTACATCTGAGGAGGCTGATTATGTGTTGCCTTAGCTGACTGATACCCGAGTTGCTGTTATTCTTTGAGTGGCTTTGGCCTGATCTCATCAGATCCTGAGAGACGCTGAACTTTTTCTGTTTCCCATGAATTCAGGAGCATAGCGTGGTCCTTGGATTCTGCCACAAGCCAGGTTGCGCTCTTACTCCCCAGAGAGGCCCAGACAGCATCACAGAGCAGCTGTACCTGTAGCCTGGTCAAAAGCAAGATATATTCAAAAGCCCAGGAGTAAAGCTAGTGCTGTGGTACTTTTGCCCTAGGCAGGTGTACAAAGAAGCAGAAGTTTCTTGCTGAGTGTTTATTACTTCAAGCTCAATTTCACAGATGCAGGTAAACTGAATCGCTTCTTTCATCTGCTTGTCCAAACAGGACCTAGTAAAGAGCTTTCTGGTGTCTTACAAAATTCTAGTGTCATTCCAAACCTACTGCAGACATGCTGCATCCTCTCAGAAGAGTTTTATCTGGTGTTTTAATGTTGCTTTTCAACCAAGTGTAATGTATTTGATGTGCATCTAAAAGTTTATCATTATATTCATGTACACACAGAGATGCATACACACACCTAAAGGCACAGACCAAAAACCAACTGCATCTGTGCTGTAGCCTGCTGGAAGATGTTGAACTTCTATAGAAAATCAGTCACAGCTCTGCAATTTCATGCTTTATCATTTTTGTTACATGTACGAGGGAAATTATAAACCTTGTAATTTCTCTCTTTCCATATAAAAAGCTTTAGATAACATCAAGATATGGAAGTAGTACAAAATAAGATGCCTCGATACATTAATGAACAAGATCTAACATAGACACTGTACACCTCAATGACACAAAAAGGAAAAGAGAAAAAATCAACCTTGAATGGTAGGATTAAAAAACCTGGGAGGGGAAGGGAGAAAGAAAAAGCACGAGGAAGAGGATTTGGAAAGGTAAGCCAAAGCAAAACATGATGTAAATGCATAAGAACTCATTCCCGTCTTATTTTTAAATATATGAAAAGCAGTAGGTGGTTTGTGGCAGTGGGATTTCTGCCTGCAGATACCCACAGAGCTGTGTACTGGGGCTGAGATCTGACTCCAGCCAGAGAGTCTGTGTGTCCTCATCCTCACTGTCACCATTCCTGGGCTCTGGAGTGTCCTGTCTCACCAGATGAAACTCAGCTCTGCTCTTCCATCCATCCCCTTCAAAGATATGGCTTTATTTTTTTGAATCCTGCTATTGGAGATCTAAGGCCAATACAGGATCATTGAGCTTTGTGGAACGTATAGCCTGTAACTCAGTGGAGAGCTCAGCTGGGCCTGTGCAGCCACATCCTCCTCCCAAAGCCGTGGACGTGATGATGCCCAAAGGATATGTGTGTGTGTGTGTGTGTGTGTGTGTGTGGCAGGGTGGGATGCAGCTTTGCATTCTGTGGGTTCTGCTCTGTCAGGATGCAATGCCAGTATTTGAAGACCATTTCAAATTTATCTGTGTCAAATCACGAGATCAAAGCCACGGAGCAAATGAAGACACATTGGTGCTTTGAAGGATGGTAGTGTTGTACGTACTTGTCAGTTCTATTCAGGATAGAAAAAACTTAGTGTTAGACTGAGGCCAGAGTGTTTAACAGCTCGGTGAGATGAGATAAATTGGGCCTAAGAGGCTGCCTCTGAGCACCAAGCTTTAAGAAACCACAAGAAATGTAACAACAAGAAAAAATAAAGGTCAGTGCTCCATGGCTTCCTGAGGGTCTTCGTTCTGAAAGCCAGGAAGTTTGGTTGGATGCCATTCAACTAAAGTTGGATATTCCTAATATCCAACTTTAGGCCGGATCTGAGGAGGAATTTCTTTGCTGACAGGGTTGTCAGGCACTGGAACAGCTGCCCAGGGAGCTGCTGGAGTCACCGTCCCTGGAGAGGTTTCAGAGCTGGGTGGGTGTTGCACTGAGGGCAATGGGCTAGTGGGTGATAGGGCTGGGACAGAGGCTGTGCCCAATGAGCTTAAAGGGCTCTTCCAGCTGAAACCATTCTGTGATTCTATGATTAGTGAGGCAGCAGGCCAGAGAAACATACAGGAGAATTCCCAAAGATATGTTTTCCAACCTTTACTCTGCAACATTCTTCCTTCAGCAAATGGGTGTAAATATCTCCCAAGGCACATTCAAAGACATCCTTTGGAAGCTGCTGTTTCTTAAAAAATCAGTGTTTGAAAGTTACCTGTGGCAATTTAATTTGTCATCTCAGACTCCACCTGTAATTCCCCAAGTTCTCCTTTACAGCCACATACTTTTAAAGTCAGATGATTTAACCATAAAACTCTTTTACTCTGTTTGTGTTCCTGGCACTTTCTGTCTGTTGTTCCCTGTGACTGGCTAATTGCTGAAAAGCAAATAGATGTTTCCTCTCAAAAAAAACCAAATTAGCCAGTGTAAACTGACCATTATCATGCATGGGGTGCTAGAACAAAGAAGGAAAGATACCTGCAATATCTCCTAGAAATCTGAAGATGTAGGGCAAGAGAGAAAGGCAAGAGATATTTTAATTGGTTAGCTTTTGCCCTCTGGCTCTAACCTGAAAGCAAAGCTGAAGATGTAAAAAAAGCCCCAGGTTCCCTGCTTTACTCAGCTGCAGAATTGCATTGGTGCACTGAACACCACGCATGCAGCAGAGCTGCTTCTGTGAAGGCTCGATTGCCAAAAATAAACCTCATTGGGATTCCTGAGATGGCTGCTGTCAAGGAAAGTCAAATTTGGAGCTTTAAGCATGCGAACAGTGTCATTTTAAAAAGTCTGTTCACCGAGGAGATAAATAGGGATTAGCCTCACAAGCTGCTCTAACTCCCCTACATCCTACCATGTGCCAGGGAGGGAAGGTGAGAGGCCTCAGCAACAGGAGCCTGCGTCAGCGTTGGTCTCGTTGGCTGGATCCTGGGCAGTGCTGCTGTGGGAGCAAGTAAGGACACTGTCCCCACACAGAGACCCAGCAGCCTGCACAGGGGGCTGGTAGTTGCCTTGTTTGCTACAAGACCGTGCCTTCCCTACTGTGGCCTCCTGAGCTATTTCCCTCCATCTGATTGTGCACAGGTTTACTGCAGGGCAGACCGGGTAAGAAAAGTTTTGCCAGGCTGGGTTACAGCATCCTCAGCCCCATGGTTTTTGTGCCATAGCCATGTTATGAACTGTACAGCAGATTGAGAGCTTGGAACTACCTCGTGTGCGTTACCATGCACTAGCTGCAAAAAGCCAAACCAAACCAGCCAAACCCCAAAATTGCCACATCATGTGTCTTTTCCAGAGCATTATTACCCTTTGCGTTTCTTTTAAGTACGTTCAGTTGAAGAATTCTCCCTCTGCATAGGTACTTTGGTGGTACTGAACATGCAGATACCTCTTCACAACCACTCCTTTCACTGTGTTTTTCTCCAAGTTTCCTTTCTGTGTGTGAACCATAAATCTTTTGGTATAGTTTTTGGATAAACTGCTTGAGCCTGAGAAGAAAAGGCGGCCTGAAAATACTGCAACATTGATACTAAATCAACAGCAGCCTTTTGCCACTGCAAACAATTGCCAGGTATATCCTGAAAGCACTTCCTTCCTCTCATACGGTTCCAACAACATCATTAAAAAAATAATCTTGTCCTTTGTACTTCCTCCCCCCTCCATACATGCACATATCTTGTAGTAGATTCATTTTTCAGCCCTGACTTTGTGCAAACACAATGTTATGCTGCAAGCATTAAAAGGCAATTTAGTACTCAAAGGATTAAAAGCTCATGTTAAATTGAAGACTACACTTGGCATAAACATTAAAAATTGACAGAACACCCTACACATTAACTGCACCAGGGCTCCATAATTAGCATTTAAAAGTAAAACATCATTTCCTTACTGTTTCCTACTTACTCATTTATAATGCATTTATTATAATATGGATGTGACTATGAGGCTTTCCACTGTTGTCAGTTAGTAAATACACCCCCCACCCCTTACTTCTGTTAGAAACATGGGCCTATACACAAGGAACCAGGGATGAATGGTTTGTTAATCCAAATCTCAAATGCACGATGAATCAGCAGTGGCTGACTAACCTCGTTCTAGGTCTAATTCTCTTCTGTGAGTGTCCGCGGGGAGCGCTGGGGGCTCCTTGGGTTGCATTGTCTGGCGTTGGCAAAGAGAACACAGGATCAACTCTCCTTGTCGGGATTTTGATGTATTGTGCTGGGTCTAGTGTTGTGCAATGTGGGAAAATAGATATATGGTTCATCCTGTAATGTGGAAAATGTGTTGCAGATTGAAATGTGAACGCAAAAGAAAAAGAATGAGGTAGGCCATCTCGTTAGGGAAGCTGAAGGAGAGACTATCACACGTTAAAGGGATAGCACTTTATTGGCTTGTTTTATTTGTGGATGAGGTGGTGTTTTGTTCATGCAATACTAATGCAGGCCTTTTTTTTGGCCATTAAAAATAGAAGATAAAGTGGCCAAGTGCTAACTCTGGTGGGTTCCAGTATTCCACTTCTGTGTCTGATTTAAATCCTGCCCCATGTCTGCACTGGCACAGCATTGTCTGCATTGCATCTGGCTTGAGGCTTTCTTCACATTCAACATCCCTTAAACCCCCTGTCCTGTACTCCCAACAAATCTATCAGGCTCTGGCCGAACCCTTTCTTTCAACAGATCCTTAGGTCTAGGTGCACAGGGAGAATTTTAATTAGGCTGCTTAGATCATACTGGGTGTCATTTGATCCAGATTACAATTTGTCTCCCTGTCCAGGCCTGGGTCAGTGAGCAAAGGTTCTTTTTCTCCAGCACAAAGGGAGATCCTCACTGTGCTGGTCAAGGCAACCAGCTTCAGCAGTGCCAGGCCTTCCCCTGGTGCCGTGTATCAGATCAAGCCTTGGCCCACTGGCATGGGGTGGGTTTGCAGTTGCTCCACGTTCCAAACAGTGAGGAGAGAGGAGGCCACACCACACCACTGCTGTGCAAACCCACCGCTGTTTATTCACCCCTAGAAACATGGCAACACGCAAATAACCTTGAAATAGCTTCGCTGTTCCCTCCGCACGGCTTGCTGACATGATAAACTTCTTTTTGTTCCAGCTCTGAAACCTCACATCATATCCCACGTCCTCCAGGGTCACTGCTGTGTGGAAGACAAGCCCGTGTTTTGTTCAGCCTCTGTGAAATGCAATTAGAAGCCCCTCCACAGTCAGCAGGAGCTGAAGTTAAAAGGGGGGGGGGGGGGGTAAAGGGACCTCCCCGCTGTCCAGCAGTGTGCTGACTTTGAAGTCCTGGGCAATCTTTTGTGTGTGTCCCCCCCAGAGGGTCTTTAATCAGGACCTTTGCCTTGTCAGTCGGGGCAGGGGGGGAACAGGACCAGACACAGTTGGTGAGGTTGTCCCTGTGTGTGCCAGGAAGAAAAGTCTTTGTCAGAAATTTCCACTGACCCAAGCACTTTGTTTCTTTGTCTCTCCCAGACGACTGTTTGAACTAAAAAGAAGACAAAAACTCTCGTCTGTGCTAACAGTATTTTAATAGGCAGCCTGGGTGACTTCTTGCAAGCTTTCCTGCCAGGTCTGAAGGCCTCTTAGAATCAACTCAGCTCAGGCAGCTTTTTATAGCCTTCTCCTCTGTGTACGCCCTGGGTGATACAAAGAGACTCACGCTGTAGTATTGCAACACGCTGCTAAGTAGAAAGACTTAATTATCATATTATGTGTAATATTCTGTGGCCAGAGAAGCTCAACATGGTGATGATTAACATCTTATCTTTTGTTGTTTGCATAGCAGCGATGTATAAATCTGCTAAAACCTCTCCAATAAATAGCCGTAAACCCCAGGCATCAGGCAGGGTGGAGGAACTCTTACCAAACATGGGAGCTGTAACGTTAGAGACACCTGGATCTGCCCTTAGTGCTGGGAACTGCAGCACAGCCCCAGCCCTGCTGGGATGGGACTGCATGGCCCTGGGGCAGCCCCTTGCCTCCTTCTTGCCAGAGCTGGGGATGACACAGGGCCAAGAGGGAATTATTTCTTCTCTGTTTTATGCAGCGTTCTGCAGATGAACAAAACGCTCCCCTGAAATGCTGAGAATTATATTGAAGTTCATGTTGCCAGTGTTTGACTCATGGAAAAAAAAAAAAAAACTGCCTGAGCTACTTTTGAAAGAAATTTTTGCAGAGGCTTGGACTAGATGATCTTTTGAGGTCCCTTCCAGCCCTTGTGATTCTGTGTGATGCTGTACCTGTTACACTCTCATTTTGCTACTGAAATATGTACAGCTGGACTCCTAACTATGACTTTAATTCCTCAGGTAGAGGCGTAAGATAGTGCTCAGTGCTTTTTAAATGATGTAAAGTATTTCCAAAGTAACTCTTCCACCCCAGTCAAGCAAACATGATCTCCTTACCTGTTTTTCCATTCGCACTTTCATGTGCTGCAGCTTTTTCCCTACATCGAATCAGTCCCTCTTTAGAACAAGAGAATTATTTAAGAGGAGGGAAGAAAAGATTTTCTAGGAACAAATAGATTAATAACTACCTGTGATAAGATCTGGTAGCCTTTCTTAGAGGTATGTGTGGAGTAGAACATGTAGTTGCTGTATTATCAAAACAGGTTGAAGTTTTGTCGTGGCTCTCAGGTGTTAGATTCTCAAAGCACACCTTCTCCAGTAATGCCTGGAATAATCCAGGTGGAATGTAGATCAACTGATTAACTGAATCTCAGGAACAATAGCTCAGCTTTGGTACCAATGTTACTCTTTTGGCTTCTTCTCTGTGACCTTCCTATCATTAATCTGTGTTTGCATTGTTTTGTATTTGTCCCTTTCTTCTTGTAAAGCCAAACTTTTCTCTTGAACTAAAAGCCAAGCCTTCATCCTTGCAGATCATTCATGTTCTCCATCCCATTTATAAAGCTTTACCTTACAACAGGGAAGAAACCTGCAGGCTCCCACCAACACAGTAACAGTACACACAGCATTTCATGCAACATGTCTGACACATTAATTAATAACAGAGGGACTTTCCATAGTTTACCTTCAACTCCACGGGCCTGGCTCTCACTAGGTTAGTCTCACCAAACAGTTTTTCACAAAGGCTCTGTCCCTAACCCATCAAAATGTGTGAAATCCTGCTTAAGCCTGAATGCCAGAACAGCCCCATTACCTTCAAAAGGAGTTCTTTTTGCTTAAAGTTAAGCAGGTATTTAAGTTCTTTGCTAGCTTAGGGTCAAAATGTTCTGCACCTTGTCGGACTATGTGTTATCTACCTCCTCATTAAAGATACATCAGAACATTTGGCATGTCTTTATCAAGCAGAGAGGTGCAGCCAATTGACTTTGTGACAGCTAAAAGTGAAGGAGATCAAGGCAGCCTGAGAGACAAAGAAGTTCAGTTTTGTTAGAATCTTAAATGAAAGGAAAATAGCATTTTGAGAGAGAGTTTGTGTTAGGAGGACTTTATTTTCAGGAGACTTTAGGTCAGGACTTTTTGAGAGATTTGGATGTGTGGATGGAGGCTGGACTAGAGCAGAACCTGTTTGCTTATTTTGTTATTGACCTTTTTGTTGTGAGGACTGTGACCCTCTTTGAGCATGAGCTCCTGCGATTGCAGGTGAAGATGCACAGAAGATTGGGAGCCTTGAAGAAAGTAATAGTGCAGCTCTCCTGTAATGATGATGAGTGGATTAGGAACAGCAAGGTGCCTGGTACGCTTAGTACTGAGTGAAACTAGAGAGCAAATTTCCAAGAGGTCAACTATATGACATGAATCAATCTCCAACATTTCCAAAATGATTGCTCAGAATCCCAGCATGGTGTGGGCTGGAAGGGGCCCTGCAGAGCTCATCCAGCCCAACCCCCTGCTAAAGCACGCTCCCCTTAATCAGGGGGCACAGGAACATGTCCAGGTGGGTTTGGAATCCTCCCAAGAAGGAGCTTCCACACCCTCCCTGGGCAGCCTGGGCCAGGGCTGTTCCAATGGCACTTTCTGTGTTCCACCCTGTGCCCTTTACCCCTTGTCCTGTCCCTGGCCACCACAGAACAAACACTGGCCCCAGTCTCCTGACACGCCCACCCTTTAGGTATTGATCAGCATTGATAAGGGCCCTTCTCAGCCTTCTCCAGGCTGAACAGCCCCAGGACCCGCAGCCTTTCCTCCTCACACAGATGTTCCAGTCCTCTCAGCATCTTGGTGCCCGTGCACTGGCCTCTCTCCAGCAGTTCCCTGTCCCTCTGGAGCTGAGGAGCCCAGAACTGAACACAGGACTCCAGATGAGGCCTCACCAGGGCAGAGCAGAAGGGGAACAGAACCTCCCTCGACCTGCTGCCCACATTCTTCTTAATGCCCCCCAGCATGCTATTGGCTTCTTGCCCACAAGAGCACGTTGCTGCTCATGTTCAGTTTGCTGCCCACCAGAACTGCCAGGTCCTTCTGCACTGCCTGCATTTGTCCTGTTTGATGTTTCTCCCATGAGGAGTGGGAAATAATGATGTCCTTTGTCTCCTGTTTGTTATCTTGCCTGTTGGGTTGCAGGGAGTCTTTGCTCTGGTTGCACTGTTCCTCCTGCCATGAGACCACTATCAAAACCTCTTTCTGGAGCCCAAATACTTGAGTGAGTTGTTACAGGGCAGATGTGCCAACAGCAGTGGCCCATGGCCCACTGAGATGATGGGCAAGATGTGTTTTTGGAGACCCTGCAAGGTAGAAAAAAGATAAATTGTCTTTCACTTGATGGTGGCCCTTGCTGCAGGGGCAGAGCTGGAGTCCCTCAAGGAGGGCTGTATTTGGGATAGATTTTAGGCCATTTTCTCTTACTTGATGTCCATATTGGCAACCCTCATTGTGAGATGAGAAGTCTCTCCCTCCCTGACCCAGAGGACTGCATAGTGAACTGCCCAGTTTCCCACCATCATTTTTTCCTGTGAGAGGAGACCTAATCTACATCCTGAAGCTTGGATGCAGCTAGAAAATCCCTTTCCAGTACAAAAGCTGGCATAAACGTAAACTCTGCAAGTGTGAGGTTTACACTGATCCTTGTAAAGCACATCAGTGGTAGATGTGCGCTTCTGCTGTGCCTCTTTATTAACGTGTTCTGCATGGCAAAGGTAAGGTCCACAGTGTATTTTCAGGCTCAGTAAACTCCAGGGTGTGAGTTTCCCAGTTCCAGTGGCACCAGTGTGGCACCGTGAGGAAGGGGACTCTGCAACAGCAGGCAGCTACCCTGCCACTGCTAATTTACTGCCTTCCTGAGAACCCCATCCTAAACACTTGAAGTTTTAACATCGTTTCAGCTCTTAACTAAAACTAAAGAAGTCTTTTCATCTTTGCATTGAGTGGCAGGCTCCTTAAGTAGATCACAAGCTTTATGCTGCTTTGTCTGAGTGAGGAGGAAAACTTCAATTGTTCCCATCTTCTACTGCAGGTATTGATTAATAAAACGTATTAGCAAAGATCTTGGCCTACTTTTTGCACCATCAAACAAGTACTTAATGACTGTATTACTATGAAAATGGCACCGCTTTAAAGCATTGGATTTGAGCCCCTTTGTACTTCCATTCATTTGATTTTTTTTTTCGTCTTATCCCATTATGAACAATAAAGTTTCTCTTGTATTTTAATAACATGCAGCAGAAAGGAGAGGAGACAGTGAGCAGCTCTTGGCTGAGGGTAGAGGCCGCAGCCAGGCTGGGAGCTGTGGTGCCTGGGATGTCCCCAGGCAGAAGAATCTGCTGCCAGCTGGGGAGGTTCTCTGCAAGTGCAAACTGGTCAGTGAGCAAGTGTTAGATGCTGAATCTGTATAATTTACTCTAATTTAGCATTTGGTGGGTAAGAATATTAATATGACTCAAATGCTAAGAGCGAGAAGGAGTGTTTATGAGGAATATAACTAATAGGTCTGTGTGAGATGAAGAACCCTGCCTCCCACCTCATTGAATTGTCTTTCCTCCTTTGGGTCCCATTTGTAGAGTCTCACTGATTTCACCCTTCTTTGCAGCTTTGTAGCTACCTGCCAGCCTGCCTCCTCCCACCCCACATCCCTGTGCGCACCACGTCGTACATCATGAATAAAGCACCCGTGTTTTCACACGTGCTGAGTGGCAAACCCATGGAAGTTGCACCTCACTTACTGTCAGGGCCCCATCATGCTCTCAGCTTTTTAATACATCTTCTCATATTAGAGCTGGGAGTTCTTGGAAATTTTCCCTTTTCATGGTGTCAAAATGAAACTTGCCTCAATCTTGATAAGCCTCTCCAGTTTGCAACTTGCCAGGCCTAAACACTTTTGTTTTACAGCACTTTGAGCCTTAGTACAAGATTGTTAAGACCTGACCATGATTTGATACGTTCAGTCCTGATGCTTTTGTCCAACCTGCCTTTGCCTGTACCTGCTACCCTCTTCCAGCCAGGCTGGCTGCCGAAGCCAGGGGAGCTTCTGGTGACTGGGACGACAAAGCATTTCTTGCTGCAAAAACAAAAGTGTTACTGTAAAACACTTCATAATCTGTCCATTTGGAATTAAGACTCAAGGCTTTTAGTGCCAGTACTAGCAAGTCCCATGCCTGTGCCTAAAATACGCACCACGGTGACAGTAACACTTAGATTTTACACAATGCTTTTATAGCCAGTGCTGAAAATCGAGGCACAGAGGAAAGAAATGAGACCCCAACTGCCTTCCACACCAGGGAAAACCTGAAAATACATCCACAGCTGACTGCTAGCCTGTAGCTGCTGGGCCACGCTCATACCTTAACTAAAATGGGCGTTAGTCCACCTTTGCAGACGCGTAGGTGTGTGGCTCTGCTGCACACCAAGTGGCTTTGAGTGCCACGTTGGAGTGGAAGGAGTGAAGAAACACGGTCGTGGTGCTTAAAATAGCCAGAAAAGGACCCTTAGTCCTTTCTTGCCTTGTTCCTTTCACATTCACAAACGTTCATCTCTGTCTCTCCTTTTTTTTTTTCCATCCTTCCTAGGGGCGATGACTGACAGATTAATATATGTCTAGCTACGTGTCTTAGAAATCAAAAGGAAGGTGCTGTCAGAATCGCTTGTCAGAAAATGAGATTAGGCACACTTGTCATTTGCTGAGGATTGCAGTCTTTCAGAGATAAGGTTGCATTTAATGAGTGTAAAAAGCCTCCTTGTGAAAAAGGGGGTGGTGCAGGAGAGAGAGGATGATTATTTTTCTGGTGTCAGCTGAGTGCTTTATCATATAACTTGATACTGTGGCACCCTGGCAGGCACTGATAATGGCTGCTGGGGCTATTGCACCTCTTCAGTGGCTCTGCAGCTTCAAAAGTGATGACTTGTTACCTGCTTTTAAACTCTTCTTGGATGTCGAAACCCACTATCCTAAGGGAGAGAAGCAAAAGCGTGTACAGTGTGTTTTAAAGAAAGACCTGTGAAAACACACAGCATAAAGAGAATGTGCTAAATGTATAGCCACTTTCCCAGCAAACTATAAAGAATACTCAGCGGGTTTCAGTGAAATATGGAACTTGTCTGACAAGTGAAGGATAACTAATGAGAAACAGAGCTGTATCCCACTGAAACCAATTGTGTTTTGTTATGGAAAATATTTATCAAGCTTCCCCCCCCCCCCCCGCATTTGTTGGTTCTCCTAACAGTGCCATAATAATTCCTCTTATGTACATTATTTGGTTTCTCTCATATAGATCTCAGTTGTTTAAACCTGCAGTGGGGTGGGCTGGGTTTTTTTTTTTTCTTTTTGGTTATCAATTGGGTCTTATCATATTGCACATGAATATTTCAGGTGAATGTTTCATTCATCAAAGTAACGGTCATTCTTTTGCCAAGTTAATGCCTTTGCATGGTTTAGAAGCTGGCTAAACGTGCAGATTTATTGTTCATAATGTACTATCTAAATATGAGATGACATTCAACAATGGAGTTAGTCTCTCCAGCAGGAGAGACCCTACATTAGCTCACATGGTTTTGCAGTAGTATTTCTTTACTCGGCATACCTCTCTTCAAATGATCTTTGAGAGAGGAGATTTCTGTTGGATATTCTCCTCATCAAATGAGCTGTGATTTTCATTATTGTGCTTGAATGTTAGAAAATGAAAGAAATTACTTGATTGGTTTATGGTGCTGAATCAGCATTTTCTGGCCTAAAAAAAAAAGAAAAATGACCTGAAAGACAGACAGAGATTACAGCACTCAATAATGGATGCTTTATTCAGTGATAAGGAAGTCTCTTCTTCTGACTGAGCAGAATGAGAAATATTTCTCTCTTATTAGTTGGTTCAGTACCTAGATATTGACAGACAAATTAATCTGAAATACTTCCTCGGTTGCAGAATCTGCTGGCAGGCAGAAATTAGGACAAGATAATGGCCACAGCTTAGAAGTGATGCACTGAAGAAGTGTGCTCACAGGAGTGAATGGAGAAGAATTCCCATTTTATCTTCCCACTCAGTGATAGGATCTTAGAGATGTTCCTGGTTAGACTAGTGCAGGTAGCAGCTCAAGAGTCCAGCAAGGTCTCTAGGAGCTTGAGCTAGCTAATCCGTGTTCCATCATGTGTTTAGTATCTCAGAACTCAAACCGCAGGAAGGGTATATAGAAGAAGAGATAAAATGCATGTATTTTCTGAGGGAAAAGTTAGAGCCAGGCATTGGTTTGGCTGTTCCTAGTTGGCAAGAGGAAGGAAAGGCAAGTGTGGTGTTCACCTCAAAGCTTTTACACTGTTTGGAGAAGCCTGGGGGAGAAATGGCTTTGTGCTTGTAGGACAGTGAAGATTTCAGTGCAGCAAATGGGTTCAGAGACTCAGCAAACCTGCTCCAGGTGTGCAAAACTGGGCTAAACTCTGCTCTCAGAAGCAGTGGAGACCACTTAGTATTTTATAGGACCAGGCCCATAAGGATGGGGAAGAGAGAGCAGCCCCATTGTTCCCTGAGCCCCGCTTTTTATCTTTGTTTCCACTCGAAACCAAGCCCATAAACCTGCCTGCGGAGCGGTTGCCTCGCTGTTCCTCTAAATGAGAATTCCAGCTTTTATGCTAATTCAGTTTCAGGTTTCTTTGAACCTGCAGTTTATGGGCCTCTGCTTAAAACTGCAATCTGTTCTGCATAAAAGAAAGGATTACAAAGTGGTTGGGTTTTGCAAATGCTGCAGAAAAAAAAAAAAGAAAAACACTGAAAAAAGTTGCCCCGTCATTAATGGGCTCTCGCAGAAAGTTCTTCTGCTTTGTCAAACGAAAAGCCTTGCTCACATTTGCAACTTACCCAGCGGGGTTATACAGCCCAGCAGTCCCTGCTTCCTTCCAAAAGGTGCATTTAATCCTTGTGGCACCTTTTCCCCTGCCTCGCTTTCACAGAAAGCCCCGTCTCTGCTTAGAAGGGCCGATGAGAAAGCGTCACCTTCATCCGCTGCCAGGAGCCACCTCAGGACTGATGCCACACACACAGAGCAGTGAGTGTCCTGCCTCCTGGCAGAACATGGCCTCCCCACAAGCTACTGTTGCTGGCCTCCTTTCTTTTGGTGATTTTGTTGTTGTTCAGGTCACTCTCAAGAACAGGGCCTTTTTTTGAACCTCTTTCAAGCATTAAAGTACTTTCTGGTTGGGACATTATGCTGTGGCTCGCTGTTCAAAGTCATAAAACTCTGATGATAGCTCCATAAATTCTTTTCTTGGGGAAAAGAACCTGCAGCTCCTATCCAGGACAAAATTATGTATGTTTTCAAAGCATTGTGGAGGACTTTATACGGCATTGTAATCACGCTCTGAACTCAGACACCATCATCTCTTCTGGAAAGATTCGCAACTTCATGGAGACATAAACGGTTCCAGTCACTCACAGAATACCAAAGAATTGGAATATCCAGTTTTCAAACTGCCAGGAAAAAAAGCTGCAGAACCTTCCAGGTGGGGTGAGGTTTGCCATAAATAATTTAATCCAATATAATCTGCTGTAATTTCAATATTCATTTGCTCCTTGTGCCAGAGATGGGTAATTCTTCTTTGGAATTACTCTGCGACTTGGAAACAAATGTCTGCTGCTCCGCTGGCCGTCTGAGGCAGCTTCAGGTCGGTTGTGTAAAAGAGTTGGATCTGAAAACCTCTTTCAGAGAGTGAATGATCTTGCAATTGCTTTTGATCCAAGTTCAGTTCACTTCATTTGGCTGTTGTTGTGGCAGAAACAAATGTCGATGCTGACAGAGACCACAGACAGATGAAAAAAAAAATCCATTCTGGCAGAGTCCCACGTAGATAAGAGACAGAAGGTTTCAAAAACCTATCCAGGCATAACCTAAAACACAGAAAGTATTGCTGTCAAGAGAGGGGGAAGCTTGATCCAAAGGCCATTGAAATCATTAGGAGGTGTTGGGGGGGGGGGTTTACCTCTTTGATTTAATTTGGCTTTGGATGAATTCCTAAACTCCAAAGTTCTCATTCAGGATTCTGAAATGCATTTCATGCACGTATAATGTTCTAGCAGGAAAACAGAGGTCCTCTACTTATCTCTAAGGCACAAATAATGAACATAATGAGGCCCACAGCCCTGCCAATAAACCTGAACAGCCCCAGGGAGGTGAGTAGCTATATGCAATTCTGAGTTTGTGTACCCTGAGCTTTCAGGTGTGGCATGCGGTTAACGTTGGAGAAATCCAGTACAGACAAGCCTGTAGTTTAATCCAGGCTAAATTTATCAAATTAGAGTCTTGTGAGGAGTCTGGGCTTTAATTAGACCAGTTCTTACCATGTCGAGGTGTGGAAAGCCTTGACCAAAATGTGCTCGTGGAACATGCCAGCTGCCACACCTCAATCTTGCGCATCTCATTCCTTGTCTGGATGCAGTCCCCGGCTCCTCTGGTGGTTGTGCAGAGAAGATGCTGCCTGCTCAATGCCTTTATTAATTTATTTTTTGGTGGAGACTGAGAGCTGCACCCAAACCATCCATTTCCTACGCTGAGCTCATGAAATAGCCCATCGACTGCGATGGCTTTTGGCCACCGGCCACTGTTTACTCTAGAAACCAGACGTGAAGCCATCGCTGTTGGGTTTCTAGAGGAGGAGATGGGAACTGCCTCTCTGATGGCACAAGGTTATCTCTGCCATATGTACTTATTAGGAGATGGAAGAACATGTGAAGTTTTAACAGCAGCCCAAGTCCATGCTCAGCTCGTCGTAGAAATCTAGGGATAACCCTGCTGAGGTGCAGAGAGAAGAAGAACTCTCATTGCCATTGCCATAACCAGGATCTGAACCTGCCCACAGCTCTTTACATTTTCCAATGGAGACAATTTGTTAGAGTTTTACCAAAGTGTTCCCCCTCCTGATCACAGTGGTTGCAGTCCTGGGCTGAACGTGGAGCTGGTGTGATGTGGTTGTTTCTATTCTGTGTCTTCCCACGTGGTTGTCTCAGCAGGAACCACTGTCCTCAGCAACTGTCCCTAAAGGAGAGTTCTGGAAAAGCCACGGTGTAAGGCTGAGGAGGAAAACTCTTCTTAAATGAATGGTAAAGTGATGGAATGGGGAATGAATGAGAAATGTTTGCATAAAATCCTGTAGTTCTACATCGGTAATTGGTAGGAAGGTTTTACTCAGGAGTTTTTGCTTAAGTAAAGCCCTTGTGTGACAGTTCAGACCACGTGTCCCCCTCCTCTCCTCTCCTCTCCTGTCCCACTGCAGTGTTGGCTGTGGGTAGGGGCTGCAGAGCCACCGCAGTGCTTGGTGCATGTTTGGTCACTGTGCTGCCCTGGAGAAGGGCAATCCCTGTTCATCTCACATTGTCTGGGCTCCATCCCCAAGGTGAGCTCAGAGTTGGGCCAGGACATGAGTGTGTCTTTCCAGGCTCCCCTTGGATTTTGGGTGTGTAACACTTCTCCTGGCTTGCTGAGGCAAACCACACACCCACAGCCGTTGCTCTGCTTTGGATTTCTGGCTGGGGTAGGCAGTCCCCATCCTTTCCTTCCAAGGGTCACCTCCTCCAGGCTGAGCTCTGCCACGGGGATTGAGGCGAGTAGGCTTTGTCAGCCCTGTTTCTGAGCATTTGGCTCAAATCCAAGTGGAGCCTACTGGAGTTTAATTCCATTAGGCACTCCCAGGCCAGTGTTGGTGTGAAACCAGTGTCGAGATTTGAAATCTTTGAAAAAACACTCCCTGGGCAAGGCCTCGTGAGCTTGTAAGGACCCATCTTAACACCTAGAACTACCTGGTCCTATGGGGATGCTGTGCCAAGGAACGTAACTGCCTCTCATCTTCACAGCACTGGTTTATAGGAGACATCGTTTGGCTCCAACTGCTGTGCTTCAGTGAATAATCATTTCTATACTAACGTATCTGTGCGTTTATATTCTGCGGTGGCTTTCACTAGGAAGTGTGTGGAGTTTAAGAGCAATCCGGAGTGACTAAGAAATCCAGCACCCATTGACAATAACATTTGGTGCTAGAAGTAGTGTCCAGAGAGTTTCTGGTAGCTTGGAGGCCTCAGCCCCCTGCACACCCTCAGAGGCTGTCGTGCCTCCGGGAGGTCTAAGGCAGCTCTGTATGCAGGCCCCTCCGCCTCCACTTCGGGACGGGTTTGTTTGTTCAGTTAAACAAAAACCAAAACAAAACAACGAGTTAATTTCCGTTAAAAAAAAAAAAACCACCGCCGGCCGCACGATCGTGATTCATCCCGCGGAACTTGAGCAGCTCGTGTGCGTGTGCTGCGCGGCGATGGAGGGGAGGGGGGATACTGTCCGTCTGCGGGAACGAGCGCGTCCCCACACTCATCCCCCCCAGGAGCGGTCCCGCCGGCTGCGCGCATCCCCCGCGGGACCCACGGGCGCGGTGCGGTGCGG
>WBNH01002709.1:133042-249433 GCA_013401255.1 Urocolius indicus | reverse complement strand
GCGGAGCGGAGCGGAGCGGAGAGGGGTCCGGCCGGCGGAGAGGAGCGGAGCAACGCGGAGCGGCCCTCCCGGGGATTACAGGCTTCAGAGGGTGTTTTCGGAGGAGCCGAGGCTGAGCCGTTGCGTGTCCCCGATGGAATTCACCTGAGCGCGGCCGCGGCGAGCGCTGGACGGCGGCACGGACGGTGCCCCGGCGGGAACACGCTTTGTCTCGGGAGAGGACGGGCATGACTTTTTAAACAAACAAAAAACAACCGACCAAGCAAAAATCACCCCCACAAAAGCCTAAAAGCGGAAGAAAAAAAAAAAAAAAGCCTCGTCCGCCGCCCGGAGGGAGAGCCAGGCTGCCGGCCGCCGGCGCTGGACCCCGCGGAGGGAGGGAGGGAGAGAGGGAGGGAGGGAGGTGCGTGGGCAGGAGGGGCTGCACCGCCCCGCACCCGGAGCTGCCGCCGCCGAGCCGCTGCCCCCGGCTCGCCGCCGCCGCCGCCGCACATGGTTTTCTTTGTCCTGCTGCTGCTGTGTTAGCTTCCCGCGGCCGCCGCTCGCCCCGCGCCCGCCCGCACACACGCACGCACACCCCTCTCTTTCTCTCTCTCCTCCCGGGGAACCATCTTGCGGGGAGAGGGGAGGGAGGGAGGGGGGCTCGGCTTCCCGGGAAGGATGTTGGCCGGGCGGCCCGCGCTCCCGGCCCCTCGGAGTTGTCCCCCGAAGGATTAGTTGTGGTTTGGCTGCGGGACTTCGAGAGCCGCGCTGGATCGGAGTTTGCCGGCGCTGCCCACGCACGCTCCTCCCGCACCGCCATGAGCCGCGGGCTGGCGGCCGCGCTCACGCCCGTGCGAGCAGGTAAAAGCCGCTTCGGCCGGGGGACCGCAGGGTCCGGCGCGGCTCGGGCCCCCGGCAGCGGGGGGAGGGAGCGGGGCCGCTGAGCCCGAGACGCCGGAGCGGGACGGGGAAGGGCGGCGGGTCCGCGGGGCTCGGCGCAGGGTCCGCGGGCAGGTGCGCGGCGGTCGGGGCTGTGCCGGCGTGAGTCAAACCGCGCTGTCTGGGCAGCAAATGTTTGAGTCGTACATGCGCTGCAATGACAGTACGTTCCACGATGAGGGAGGGAAATACTCTTTAGGTGATTTTTTTTTTCCCTCCGTTTTGTTTTAAGCCCGGGGATTGCTGACTTGTTTCGTTTCCTGCTGAAAAAGGATTAAGCTCCGCTTGGTAAAGAGGGTTTAAAAGGGAGAGCGGCCGCAGTGCAAGGCACGGAGCTGTTGGTCATCAGCCCCAGCCCTGCTTCTCGCATCGGGGCTCGGGGACGGCGGCAGCTTCCAGCGAGCTGCGAGGGCTGGAGGACCCTGGGCGGGCAGCGAGCGCCGGGCTCCGCGGCTCTCCCGGAGGGTACCCGTGCCAACAGAGAGCGTCTGGCCGTCCGCTGCTCCAGTAAGACCTGGAAATGGTCGGGATAAAGGGGAACGAAGAGTTTTACTTGTCTCGTGTCAAAGGGATAACCGAGCTCCTCTCCGTTGCTTTAAACATCGAGGCTTGACCACGTTGCCTTAGAGCACTCGTCACGGAAATAAAGACACTTTGTTGTGTGCGCGGATTCCTGTCAATACAGAGATTTTTAGGTCAGCACTGCGAAGGCGTTGTGTTTTGTCCTTCAGCGTTAGTGCCGAGTTGTTGAGAGGAGGAGGGAAAGGGGGAGTAAATTAATTTGGCTTTTTGTTCCTTCATTGTTGTTGCATGATGTGACTGCCTAACTATGACAAAATTACAGTTGCATGGAAATGGGTACGGTGTCTGATCTGCCGGCAGAGATTGCCTTCACCACTGTATCTCTGGTACAGTAACCTAAAGTGCTGTTTGAGATTGAAACCCACATTTTAAAGTCATGAAAGAGACAAAGTTCCATCTCGCTGGTAAAATGGGTTTGGGTTATTTTTAAGGTAACCCAGGCAATGTTTTTTCTCCAGTTGCTCTTCCATTCAGTAGTGTAGGGTCAGTAACACAAAATGAGGCTCGCTTTCAGGTGAGCTTTGTCTTGGGAAAATTACTCCTTTTGTTTTTTTTCGCTGTGTGATGTGCTGGTAATCACCTTCCAGTTTGCTCAGGAGCAGCTCCCAGGCAGGATGTATTGTGCACCGTGTTATGTCCGAGAAGGGCCACTTCCAGATTTAACAACAGTGCGTCTGACTGGTTTTATGTGACAGCACAGGAAGAGATGTTGCCTGCAAAACCGTATCTTAGAAACAGTCGGTTGCTTTATGCATTAGAGCAAACTTGTTAAAAAAAATGTTTTCTTCTTTCTAGTTTGGGGGAGGGGAAAAAAACCCACAAGTGAATTAGGAAACTTGGATCTTCCCTGTGCTGTTTTGAATTGAAATAATAAAGTAATAGCGGCAAGTATGAGAAGTTTGTTTGGTTGTTAGTGTTGGCTTTTGGTTTTAAGAAGAAAGAATGGTTCAGAGAGTTTTGACTTTGGACAGAAGGTGCATCTAAACAGACAACAACAGATGAAATTCGCTGGGAAGGGTTACTGTTTCCAATCAGGGAGCAGGCTGATTGGCAAGGTTAAGAAAGCACTGAGCATCTCTTAATTTGTTGGGCTAACACTGGACTGCTCTTTAAAGCACATGGCCTTCCTGAGCTCTTCAATTTGTGCATTATTCACATATTTTCATTAATTTGGAGAAAGTCATCGCTGAATAATAAATCCATCACTGGGTAATAAATCCAGTGTTTACAGGGTATTTAATCAGAAGAAAAACACCAGCTCAGCTTTTAAATGAGCCAGCAGTAATCTAGTAAAACCTGTTTAGTAGTCTGAAGAAGAATAAAGCCATTTTTAATAATTAATCATAGAAATTTTGCACGTTGTTGTATGCTGTAACTTGAAGGCAAACAAATTGTTTCAGTGTGTTACTATGATATGCAGGCTGAGCCGTATCTACTCTGCCGGTCCTTTCACATCCAAGTTTTTAGTCCAAGAGAAATCTCTGATATATGTTGCTCATCTGATGGTTTTAATGTGGTTTTGAATTGAGAAATTCCTTCCCTTTAACAATAAAACCCTACAGCCTGCTTACCAAATGGACAGTGGTTTCTATTATCTCTCCTGAATCCAGTGAGCAGACAGTTTCCAGGAGAAGACTGAAACCTTTCACGGGTATTACATTTTATCCCCATTTGCAATATTTCCTTTCGGCATGTCTCAAAAAGCAGATGGGGCTGGATCCAAGATAGAGTTGGGAATGGAACAGCTCTCTGGGTTTCGTGAATGTGTAGGTGGTGGAAGTTTCAGCTCTAGCTGTGTGTCTGTGTGTATTTTGTATGTGCCTGTTCGCAGACACAGCAGTACACAGATACATAATGTCCCTGAGCTCTGCTTTCGGGCTCAGGGTGTTGGTAACATTAACGTTTGCAGCGTTACCTTCCCCAGTCTGATTTCTTGCCCTTAGAGTTTCTGAAAGGAGCTGAACATTTTTGTGGGAAACTTAAGTAAGGCTTTTTAATAATAGGTAGGAAGATTAACTGGCATGCTTGCATACAAACAGCAGCAGTGGATGAGCTACTAACGTAATATCGGGAGGAAGATGCTCCCACAGATAAAGGTGGCTTGATGAAGAATAAAATGGATTGTTGGTCTGTACAGAGTGTGGTGTCAGGAATCAGTTATTCTGACAAAGGCAAATCTTACGTAGAAAGAGGCGATAAATAGGAACTGTTGTCAGTGTTTAGTATTTTCAAAGAGTTTTTAACAGTGATTTGTAAAATTACTACCTGAAGTTAACAGCAGCGTTTTATGGATGGTAAAAATCGAATGGTTGGCACAGCAGGAGCCTCCAAAAATACTTTAATCAAGAAATCCGCAGTTCTGCAGATCCCTGGAACTGGGCTGCCCGCTTCCAAATCACGAGTCTTCTCCATTGCAGCGCCCGTGTCAGAATGTATGGGATAATTACGGTACCAAGACAGAGTTTCTGTGCAGCTGATATGTTGCATTAAAAAAAACTACAACCATTCCTGTCTTTCTTTAGGAGAGGAGCATTCCCAAATCCCTCCCTGCGCTGCAGGGCGTGAAGCACAGCCACACAGCACCACCTTATGGGCATTTTCTTTGGAGGCCGCAGCTTCCATCAGCTTCTTGGCTTGTTTTGTGGGGGTTTATTTTTGTCACCTGATTTGTTTCTTTAAAATACACATCCATATGTGTGCGTATAAATACACTGCCGAGCCTCTCGACATCTATCACTTGTAGAAAACGTAACATTTTGTTTTTTATTGGTCTTTCAGGCATCTGATGCCAGCTCTGAAAAACTGTTCAACGCTGTTACAAATAAAGGTAAGGCTGCAATTCACAGCACAAACATATTTTCTGGGGTTGTTTCTTCCCCCCCCCACCTCCTTTTGATGGCAATTTCAATGGGAGATGAAATGTAACTTGTCTCGCAGAAATGTCGCAATCAGCTTGTTAGTGCTTTTTATGTTTCTCTTGGTTTCAGACGTGTTCTATATGCTTGGTAATTGCTTTGCTTAATATAAAATATAGGCTTTAAATAATGCATCGCCTGCCAGGTCAGAATTAATTTAAATAACAATATTAGGGAATAGTTTATTTTACAAATGGCTTTAATTTAAGCTCATTTAAATAACTGTAAGAGTTTTCAAAATGCTTTAACTTGATTGTTACTCATCAGCTACATGATAGACGTGGAATTATGAATAGCCAATTTGCACTGCTGACAGTAATAACCAGCCAATGTTTAGTATTCACAGGATAATAGTCATAAACCATGGCTTACTGTGCTGTGTGCTTTCTGTTGAGTTAATAAATGATATAGAGGGCCACATTTAAATATTCAATATCCCATTAATTTCTTCCAAACAGCAATCCAAAGAGAGAATGTCTAATGATATAACAGTACATTAAGGGAAAACGTTCCCTATATCAGTGCCAGTGAGCTTCTGAGCAGAGCTTGTCCTGAAGCAGCATCATTAGAAAGACTGTTGACTTTGGAGATTTCTTTTTATTTTTAATTCTTGTTTTGTTTTGGTGTGTGGTTTTTGCAAGGAGGGTTCAGGGAGCAGCTCCGAGCATGATTTGAACCGTTCAGTCCATTTTTCACCCAAGTCTTTTTTTTCACTCAGCTATTGTCCTTAAAATAATGATAACTGCTTAGTAGAAGGATGTACTTCTAGCTGTAAACCCGCAGCATTTTAACTGGGTTTTTTTGGAAGGTGGGAGTCAGTTTGCATTAGATGAGACAGCTCTGATTAGTGTGAAACGTAGGTCTTTTTTGTTGACCGGGTGTGAATTTGCTCCATATTTTCCATGTGTGCTTCTCTGGGGGTTTGGGTTTGTTATTCCAGTGGGTCATTTTTTTTCTGTATGTTTTAATGCCTCGAAGCTGTAGTGGTTTAACTGGGTGCAGTGTGTGGCCCTCTTTGGATTCTTATGCTGATATGCCATGGCTTCTGAAGTCTTCTGCTGCATATTGAATTATACCTATATTTAATTGTGTTATGGGTCCATATTCCTGTTTTTCGTGTATTAGCATCCTTTGGAAGTACAGTCTGGATTATTTCTGTGGTCAAACTAGGTTATCTCACTTGGCAAGCTTATATATCCTTTCTGATTAATTGCATTTACAGGTTCCCCCTCATTCACCCCCCTGCCCTGTAGAAGAGAATAGGTGGCACAGACAAGTAGAAAGGAAGAGTTGTGTGTTTGGAGTGACCCAAGGCCCACAAACTACATGTTGACTGCATCTTTATTTTGCTAATTCGCTGTAAAAAGCTTTGGCATTTGCACAGCCCTGTCTTGGGGCTGGGCCAGGGCAGGAGAAGCCTGGGCGGTGAATCCACATTCCTGGCCTGTAACCAGGGCCAGGGGCTGTCCTCCCCCCTCCCAGGGGTGATTGATGAACAGAAGGCCCCTCTTCCTCTTCCTTTCGTTTTCTTTATTTTTTTTCTGGTTTTTTTGAATCAAACACATTTCCCACATTCTTATTTTTTTTGTTTACTTACGGAGCTTGATTCGTGGCACCTATTTGGTTGTGAATACCCATGCTTGACAGGGAGCCTTTTCTTCTGAGGTACTTTCTTTGGTGATTTAGTTCCCTTGAAAGGATTAGGGTTTCTTTGTGTAGCCTAAAATCAACACGGGCTTTTGGAAGCTTTGCTTGGGAAACCGTACACAAATAAGCTTTTTAGTTGATGGTAGATTATTCCTTTGCCCCTTATTTCCATCAAAATGGCGCCTTTCTTTTCTCCTCCCGAGTTTCCCCTTAAAGCCATATGCTAATTCCTGTTGGTAACATGAATGACAAGGGAAGAATCAATGCAAATCCAGGTGCGGCCAAACCAGCCTGACTGGGATTTTCTTTTCTCTTCTTTCCCCCCTCCCCCCCCTCCTTTTTTTTTTCCTCTCTACTGGGAGAAGGAGATTAGGGAGAAAGAGGGTGGAAAAAGCATAGGGGACAGTTTTGTTAAAGGGATTAGCATTCAAAGTACTAAATATCAGGGAAAAAAAGCCTCAAAACAAGATCTGCTGTTTGGAGATACTGTCTGTAATTGCTTGCAGCCAGGTGCAGGGGCTGTCCCTGGATGGTGGGGAGGCCCTTGGCTTTTCTAAGTGCCTGCCCTGGGGATGGATGATGACTGCCCTGCACTGTCACTTTGATATATTCCAAGTTCAAGTTCTCTCTCTGCTCTTCAGTCTGTTTGCTTCCAAGCCAGTTCTTCCCCCACTATGTTGTCCGTAGCTGCCTTTGCCAAAAGCAATAAAAGTCATTCGTAAGAAAGGTCAGATTTGCACTGAGTAAATCACGATGAAACCTTCAAAGCTCCTGGCTGATGGACCCGGCTGGGAGGGCTCAGAAGACTGACAACTGTATATCCCTCTCTGCCTGCAGCCATTCCTCGTGGATGTCCTGTAGCTACCCCTGTGTCTCAGACACTTTTTTCTGTCCTTGCCAACTTTCTTTTGCATAATTATTTGTAACTGAGGTAGCAGAAATTACAGAAGCGATGTATTTACTAAGCCAGTCAAAATCCTGAAGCATTTTAGGTCTTGCATATACATTTTGTCCCCTTTCTGTCATTTAGTCATAGACTTAATGACCAAAGATGAGATCAAGCTCTCGAGGTCTGATGAATTAGTATGGATGTGTCATGTGAAACAGGCCCTTCCTCAGGGAGACTAATAATGAAAAAGTCTCTAGCAAAGTGAAATCACCCCAAAACCTCCCTTGAAGAGATGGTAAAACCCCTTGGAGAGAAATCTCTCAACTTCTACTTAAGAGCTAGCTGCCCTTAGAACTGAATGGGAAGATAGATTTCCTAAATCTAGAAGGGTCCTGTGAGCTTTCGGGGGTAGCACATGGATGTTGAGGCCTCTAAGGGCAGGGATACATGTCACAGCCGAGTGATGCTGCGTTGGAGTGGGCAGTGGGGTTCCTACATCAGATCTGTACAGCCGCCACTCCCCGAGGTCCCCAGCCCTGTGCCATGACTGCAACAGAACTGGGAATTTGGGAGGGAGGTGGCTTGATCCCCAGGGCAGGAATGCCTGTAGCTGCTGCTGAAAGGAGTTGTCCCTGGTCATGAATCAGAGCTCTGCACTCCCATCACTCAGGCAGGAATGTTTTTGCCTTGCAATAAAATTACCTAGGCCAATTGGAAGCCCAGGTACTGTGTTGGGAGGTGAGCACCCACGAGTCTGAGCCCATAATAATGCTTGAAAAGGGAGCTGTTACCATCGGAATAAATGAGATGGATGAGGGATGGAAGAGGGATGCATCACCCGCATGGTGCTGCTCCCTGTCTAGTCTGTCCCCTCCTTTCCTGCAGGCTGGGCCTTCCAGCTTGGGATTGCTGCTTGTAGTCTTTATGTCTCTGAGTGAATGTAACATTTCCTTACCCTCTGAGAGCATCAACCTCAGCACCATTAATCCTGGCCAAAGTACAGGGTTTGTTCATGAATTTTTGTAACATGATTTTTCTGGCATAATTAAATTCCATTATCTCATAATAATTTAAATAGACACATCTGACGCTGTAGAGCAGGCAGCTGCTACTACTACTGTGTATTTCATTTATATTAACACCCTCCTACATACCCTTGGAAAAGCAGCTTTTCCTGGAGGGAGAAGCGAGTCCCAAAGTTTTCATTTGTGCTGTATATTGAAGCTTGCCTTTGATCAGAAACACAATTGGGCTGTTAGAGCTTTTTTATGTTCAAATTGTTTACAGGATGTTCATGTAAACTTTATGAATCCTTCTGCTTACTGGCACCACCAGCTGTCAGGGAAATATTTATACTCTCAGCTGGGGGTACATCAAGGCGCCTGAGTTATTAGTCCTCACTGAGGGCTGAAATACCAGTCAGATCAAGCCCTGGCTTTTTTAGGTGGATCTAGAGCAACATCCTTCCCTAGAAAAACAGGCGTAGTTGTTGTTCCTCCCCTCGTCTGTCTGTGGTGAGTCATGTCTTGAGGATCCTCTGCAACATCTGTTTCTGTAAACAAGTAGGGAGCTAAAGTTGGCAAGTGCTTCTTTGCAGATTCCCATCCACAGGAGATCCTTGGCTGTGGGGAAGTGCTCTCGCTTTCTCTGAGTAAACCATCCCCACAGCATCTCACGTTGAGTGTAAGTGGATTCGCTGCTAGATAGACAGCATCTGTGCGATATTAATGTGGTCACTGTGCCAGAGAGCTGGCTGCTACTGCCTCCCTCCTTTCCAAGGGACTGGAGGAATCTATAAACATCCCCACTCACTTGGTGTGTGTTCTCAGCATTGCTTTTGATATTTTGGGGTGCTGCTGCCCATGTGTGTTGGCCTTCTGTGCTACCTCTTCCCCTCACTGAAATGCTTCTTTCCTAGCTTGCTGTCATGGTTCTGGAGCAATCCCAGCACTGCAGGAAACCTCCCCCATCACCCAGCAAACCTCAGGGGCTGCTGAACCAGACGAGCAGTTCTGCACATTCCTGGGGTTTTGTGGTTGTCACTCTGACTCTCCCTTACAAAGTGATACCCTGACTACGGTGGCTTCTTCTCTTTCCAGTGGAGACTTCCCTGCTGGCTTTGGATGACAGGGTTTGGCTGTGTTTTGTGGGTTTTGAATAGCTTTGCAGTATTTTCCATGTGAAAGTTCAGTGTCACGTTAGTGAGGGACTGAGGACTGGAAAAAGCCTCTGGTTTGAAGGACCTGAGGTTTCTTGTACCTGTGAGTTAGATTGGAAGAACTGGTGTGTCACTTCCCTCTAACTTTCAAGTCAGGCAGCCAAAAAGGTCAATATATGTCGTGAGTTGGTTCTTTGTTCTGGTACACAAAAGAGCAAGGCAGGTATTTCTGTGCCATGAAGGCTTTACCTGAAACATGTTCCATAACATCCCCTTATTGCTGCATCTCCTGAGCACAAACCACTCTTCTCCATCCATATGATTTCCATGCTCCCTTCTTCTTTACATGCTAGAGGTTTTTTAGCTGGGACATGGCAGTCAAGCAGGGTTGCCAGTGCTGGGAAATAACTCTGGATGTTCTGTAGCTGCAGGAAAGGGTCAGTGGATGATGTGATGTGTCTGTGTGCCCAGCTGGACAGGTGAAAGTCAAAGGTAGCCTCTTCCACAGCCTTTCAGGTTCTCAAATACTAAAACTTATGATCTCACAAAAGAGGAGGCTTCCAAGGCTTCACTGATAATTATTTAGTAATTCAAAATAATACCATAAACCATCCATCATGGAACACACACCGGTGGGCATTGGCTTTTCTTGACCAAAACAGCAGAGTGAGACAGCTGGGCATGTCATTCTGGGTATCCTTGCCCCTTTGGGCTGGTATCTGGTACGCTTTGGTGTCAGTTGGTGATTGTATTCCCCAAAGAGTTGATTTAAGGCTGTTGACTTTAGCAAAGTGTCTCAGTGAGCAGCAGTATTTACTGACATATAATTGTCTGCTCTGGAGAGAGGGTTTGTTCTATATAGTTCAACCTATGTTTGATTTTTCTCAAAAAATAAGCCTTACTGGTATTGGGCTGCAGAATGAGAAATCGTGATCCTTAGTTCAAAATAAGGTGGTAAAAACTCTTTGCATGGGATTGCTTTAATGACAAAGATCCTGACTCGACATACCTGCAGTCAGTGGAGTCCCAGCCAGAGTCTGGCGTGAGGTTTCATAAATAGAGCTTTCTGCAGACCTCCCATATCTGGTCTGCTGTTAGTCTCTCCCTTGTAATAAAATGTTGTTTTCTCTGAAAATGTATGTTTATTTAACTAGGTCTCTTCTTTTTTTTTTTTTTTTTGCTTCACAATCTGGATTCCATTCAGTCAGTTACCACTCCAATTAACTAACAATTATTTAACATTAACAGTAATTACAGACGCCAGTTAAGCGCCTACAGATGTCAACTGTTAGCTTTGTACCTAATCACTCAATGAAATGGAGAAAGTTCAACAAACATCAATTAGCCAAGCAATTAGTATGAGGTAGGAAAGAGCATGTTATCGTGTGTGTGTGAGCTGATTCAATTTGTTTTATTTTGTCAGTAAAACACACACACAGAGACAAGCAGCAATAAGTTGCTGAGATTAGATAAAGCTGTATTGTTTTGCTGTTTATAGAAGACTTTTCCTCTCCTCTCTCTTTTTTTTTAATCCCCCACTTGCATAGCTTAAATGTGCTTTGCCAGGCATTTGTTATCTTATCAACTACGTTGGAAAAGCGCAGGGATGTCGTTTTTCAGCAGAGAGGTGAAGAGTGTTCACATCAGGCTGACACCAGCAGATGTGAGCTTTACCCTAGCAGAGCTGTCACCTTAAAGCTGCTCCCGTGAGGAGGTTTAACCCACAGTTCAACCAAGGACCACGTTAAACACCAACACGCTTACGCAATGGCTTTAGATAACACCAAACAACGTGAATTGGCTCCTTCATCTCGTCTATCCGGGTGTTTCATGTTGATACTGGATTGACGTGGGCTCCACAAAGCCTTGCTGAGGTTGTAAGAAGGCAAAAGGGCTTCCTCAAAGGGTGCATCAGCATGACCTGAGCTACCCCATCTCGAGGGTGGGAAGAGCCTGCATGGAGTGTTTCCATTGCACATCACTCTCTGGATTGGCCTGGGGAGCAGCTCTGCCTCCAGCAGCACAGTGTGGCAGATACCTGCTGCCTCTGTAGCTCCAAAAAACCCCAAAAAAGGGGCCATAAATTAACATTACTTTCAGAAAGAAGCAGCTGATTTCTAGCGACCATCCAAGATGTATTGTGAGCTTCTCTTTTAAGATCTTTTGAAGACCACAGACCTGTGCAGATGGCGCTGGGTCTGCAGCGCTCAGTGTACACAGGGTGCCCGGGCTTCCCAAGTACCCAGCTGTGCCACTGACCCTCTGGTTCACCTCCCTACTCCCTTTTTCTATAGGATCTAATGTCTTCTCACACTTGGCACTGTTCAACACCCCTTGCTCAGGCTGTATTACATCCAGCTACTGTTAATTTTGTTAAAAATGCACTCCAAGGTATCTCACTTCCTACACTCTTGACACTCTGGATGTCAGTAGGAGTTTCACAGGGACATCTACATCATTTATGGGGTTCTTTTTCTTTCATTTTTTTTTTTTAATAAGATCTTCATAGCTGCTTAAAAACCAAAGCAGAGAGACTTTTTATCTTCCAGTTCTCAACTGGAAGCCTTTTGCCTTCATCACCACGCCAACATATTTGACATGTTTCTCCACATCAAGTGATCCCACAGAAGGTATTATTTTGTCATGCAGACTGCCCACAAAAGCCCATGGAGCTATTTGAGTTAGTCATTGTTTTCCAAAGTGCAGGACTGTGAGCAGATGGAGAACCACAGGCACATCTCACCATTATTTTCCAAAGTCTCAGGTTTGGGGTGGGTTTTTTTTTTTTTGCCTAGGAAAAAAGCAGTCTAAACATGCACAGAAACCTTTTGGTGTGTGATGTGATATTTGTGTGAGTAGGCAGAAAAACTGAAATCGAGCTTCCAAGTGAGAGCTACCACCTTCATTCTGGTGGCAAAGATGACCTTGTGAAAGGATGATGCTTCAAACTGGTGAATTTGTAACTTTTTTTTGTGGCTCAGCACAGATTATAAAACATTAAAGGCTTGTCATGAAGGTACTTTGCCATTTCTCAAGATACAGAGAGGGTTGTAACATAGCAGTTTTAGTCTCAGGGAGCAGAATAAACACACCCTAATTTGTCCTTGTTTAGGCTTCAGTTCAGTAATGTACTTCAATGCCTGACTGACTTTAAACACTTGTTAACACCCAGGATTTACTTAAGTGCTTTGCTGAATGAGGGATGTGGGAGTATATCCTGGGTCACCCTTGAGACTCAGCCACCCAGACATTGCTTGTATTTCCTTCTTTCTTCCTGAAGGGGACAGTGCATAGCCCCTTTCCCCAGAAGGTCCCACCTTGCTGGTGCCCTGGCTGTGGTTGAGCTCTGACACCCTGAGTGAGTTTTCACCAGAAATCAAAAGGCAGCAAGGAAAGGGAGATGATTTTGCAGCTGAGCTTAGCAAGCGAGAGGTCTGGTGCAGGAAAGGGGACAGAGCAGAGTCAGGGCAGAGGGGCTACCCTGGCAGGATCAGGCCACCTGAGCGTGGCTTCCCCCTGCCATCACAACTTGCCCTGGGTTTGTTCAATGCATGCAATCGTTTAGCGTAACATCAACTGTTTTCCAGGCTGGATGTGCCTGGTGGAGCTGCCAGGAGCATGCTGAGAAGCGCTTCCCGTAGCGACTGTGTGTCTGAGAGGGGCACTGCACAGCATCCAGCAAGCTGTTTAAAAAGGCCAATGTAAATGTCTATTTAAAAAGTGGCGAACAGAAGAGCAGCTAAACTGATTGAAGTGCCTTTTAGAGCAGTTAGTGGCCTAGACTTATATATGCTAGGAGAGTAAGGCAGGAGCTGAGGGTGGGGTTTCTTATATACCTACCCAAAAGTTACTGCTTCACAAAGTGTTCTTTTTTGAGCTGAAGACCTAGACTCAGAGAAGGATGTTCAAAGTGGAGTGAGGTGAGAATTTCCAAGTCCAAGGGCACAAGATTCAAACCTCACTTGACTGCTGGAGTGCTGTGTGTACTGCAACAGGATTTCCCCCAGCACTTGAAATGCTGGCTCAGGGCACACTCACAGCTTGCCCTGACCTCACCAGGGCAACATGGGTTCCTGTTTCCAGACAGAGGAGCTCCCCAAATCCCATGTCACCACTCTCACATAATAGCTATCTAAAAATCACGCCCAGCCTTTGGAGCACGGGCCACGCTGCTTTCTTCCTCAGCCCTCTGTGGGAACCTTGTCACTGGGTTCATGTGCTCTGTGGTTCCTTTGTGGATGTTCACAAATGTTGTGGGGGCAAGAGGGGAGATGGATCCAGAGGCCTTGAGCTGCCTGGGTCACGATGGCTCATGGTGAGGGAGAGGAGGAAGCCATGGCTCTGCTGCTGCACGTGTTGTATGGGATGATGAGAAGAGTGGGGAGAGGGATGAGGTGTGGCACTGCTGAGCTCCCACAGCAATTTGGTATAATTTCCAAGTATTTCAAGTTAGTGGGCACTTTTGAAAATTGGAGGCAAAGGAATTTGAGTGGCTTGTAATGGAAAACAGCTGCTGCAGAGCAAGCTGTATCCTAAGAAAAAAACGGCTTCATGAAAATAGGTCTGCAGAGTAATAAAGCCACAAATTAATACTTAGTTCATTTACTAGTTTGTTAGTCCCATAAGCACTTAAACTTCATCTGGTAAAAAGAAAAAGCATTACAAAAATCAAAAGCAGATGAGCAAAAGCCCTGGTTTTAATTTGGCTTGCTGAGTTTTATTGTTGGAGCCTACAGTTGTAGGCTCTGCAGCTTTCAGCAGGTGTGATTGCGACTTGGGTACAAAAGGCCCTGGGTGCAACAACAGCACCATTTGTTCTGTCCTGTGATAGCAACAGTGGGGGTTTTTGTGGTTTTTTTTTCTTCCTTCTTGCTTGTGCTGCTGAGATAAATGATTATCGAAATCTGACTTTGGCAGCTTTTCAGTGGCGGGCAGGACCTGCTGTCTCTGAGGAGGGGTGAGAAGCTGCACTGGGAGAACAGTGCTTGATGTGAATCTCGACCTCAGGTCGCAGGTCTGCTTCAAAACTTTTAAGAAACAACTCTCCTTGGCCCCTTGGGGTAGCACAAAGAGTGTTGTCATTAATGGAATTGCTCTACTAAGGTGGCCCTCAGGACTTTTTTGTTCTGAGGGGCAGTGAGACATTTCAGGCTTTGGTAGATAGAAAGTCTGCTGAGTCTCTGACACTTCTGAGAGAGAACTGCTAGAATCTTCCCTCTTGTATCTGACTGCATCCAGATGAAGGTACCTAAACTGTTCTTTAGGTGCTCCTGACACTCTTCCTAAAGTCCAAACAGGTCTTATTTAGTTGACTAGGAGACGTGAGGTGTACTCACAAACTCTTACCTCTTCTTGAAGAAAGAGCAAATTGATACTCTTCCTAGTTTTGGTCTTAATTCATTGCTAGAAGTTCAGTCTTGTGTTTCTAACTCCTCATCAAGTGGGTGTTTATTTGAAGGTTGAGAATTGTTACTGTATGAATAAACAACTTCTAGTGTCTATGAGATGTGGGATGGAGTTACTATGTGGATGGAAGAATGGAAAGCTTGTCAGCATTTTGGAAAGAGTAATGGTGACCAAGTTCTCTGAACACACACACACACACACACACACACACACACACACAGACCCACACACATGCAGCAGGGATGAGAACATGCTCAGGAGCAATACCAGCAATCATGAAACACCATCTATATCCTCTTTTACCCCACCAAAAGAAGTCCCGTGATTACATCAGACATCAAGCAGACTTGAAGACTGTGGTTCTTGAGTAACCAGCTCATTATAACCCAGTTCATATTTGAACAGTCGTGACTGATTGCAGACGGGTTGAACAACCCTTAGAGTACACAAACAGTTGCCTGTAAGCAGACAGTGATTAACTCACACTGGTACCAGTCATGTAACCGTGCCTGTGGTGCTGCTGCTGGTGCACTCCATACGTCAGGAGAGATGTCACAAGTTATCCGAGGCCAGACCCACTGCTGTTGCCATGAACAAACAGGTCTCTGTTCACTACATTTGGTTCAGACTCCAAGAGCAATCCTAATCTTTTGGTACAGAAGCTCATACTTGAGCATTTGTAAAGTTACACCAAAATCCAGATGGCTCTGTGGATTGAATTAGAAAACTCTCATTTCTTTCTGTGTTGCAAAGGTCAATTTTCTTGTCTTACAGCTTTTCTCTGTGCTGTGGTTGGTTTTCCTTCCTAAAAATTGGCTGCTGTACATGCTCTTGTGTTTTCCCAACAGTTTCTCCAGATACATTATGCCTAAATTAGCAACCTATGAATATATGCTTGGAGGAAGAAGAAATGAGAGAGTGCTCCTCTCTGCTGAAGGTGGTAGAGTCACTAGTGCTTATCTTAATGTTTTCCTAGATGTGGATCTGCATAAATATGTTGCAAAAAAAAACAGTATCTTTTTACAGTGATCCTCTTTAAAAGCTGATGGCCAAATGCTGTCAGGACATCAGGTCCTGTTTGCATTCCCTGGGATGCAGACAGCACATTATGTGAAGTTTGTGTAGATAAAACCCAGTTTGATCAGCCAGGTAAGTCTGAACCACATCCTACAGTGTATGTATGGTGACCAGAACAATGATTAGTGAAAGCTGCTTCCTCAGAGCCCAGCACTGTGTAATGTTAGATGTGTTTGTGGCCATCTGAGTCAAGTTTACTGCAACAGTCTCGTATGGACAGCAGGTGAAACCCACAGAGTAGGGGAGAGATCTTGTGCCCTATGTTACTCCTCTTCAGGTCCCTTCTCGTGTGAGCTGCCTTCTTTTGGTAACTGGTCTTGATTGAGGTATTTTTCCATCTGCTTTCCTGTCTCCTCCCTGTATCCATAATGCTGACTTAAATTATAGGTCTTCGGACCATCTTTTGTCCTGTTTGCACAGCTCCTCACACTGTGCAAAGCAGGCCCATAGCCAGGGCTTGTGAGAATCACTGTAATGCAATTAAGTGTTGATAATAATCATCTGGCAAGCTTTTACACTTGTCTGGAAAGGGCTGGGTAATATGTGCATGTGGGACAAGTCTGTACATCTTTTGAATTAATAAAAAAATCAGGTTGTCGTCAATCCAGCCTGTAGTAAATTAACACCTTGCTTAAATAATTAGCTGACAGCTTGAAGTGGGGGGTGGCGTTTTAATAGTTAAGCTGGTTTTCTTTGTCTTCACATGCCCTGGTCCAGCATCTCATCTTATTCAAATAACCTAATTGCTCTCCAGCCTTTCAACAGCACATCATCTTAGCACCTTGCTGCCAAGACAGTTATTCACCTAAAGGCCTCATTATGTTATGCCGGTATATCGGGAGCCAAAAATAACTTGACAATATCCGCTCGATACCCAAGTCTCTAAATGACAAACAAATAATTGGGTGAAGCAAACCTTAAGCACAGTGCAGCTGACACAGCCCACTGTGTGCAGAGCCCTGAATGGTAACAACACCCCCTCCGCCTGGTTCGTGTCAGAGCAAATCTTTAAGCAGCAGACAGTGCTGAGACGTGAGGGTGACAGCTTGGGAAATAGCGTGCTGGTTATTGTAGCCAGTAAGGAGGGTCTCTTCAACAGTCTGTGACAAGTCACTGTCATTTTCCTGCAGGTGTGTGACTGACATCTTGGAACAAAGGCTTAACAATAGAATTAAAAAAAACCCAAAAATTAAAAAAATGACACACGGGCTGTCATGTGAGAGGGCTTATGGGTGGTCCAGGAAGTGATCCATCTTCCCCTTTTAATCTGATATTATAATTAATTTAAAGTTGATTGCTGTGCATGCTCAAAAAATAGATTAGCCAGTAAATTGTCTGTAGTGGTGGTTTGGATTTCTCTGCTAGGTTACACAAAAGCAATGAATGTGCCTTTCTTTGGAGCAGGTTACTGCATCCTGAGACGGCAGGAGGGACCTGCATCAAGGGTCCCCCAAAAAAAGCTTTCCTCATGAGACAGACGCCTTAGTTGTGCTCAGCATCCCTCAGCCCATTGTCTGGCAGGCAGGCGCAGGCCCTGGCAGCGAGTGGCACGGGGCCATGGGGCCAGGCCCTGTGGTGTGCTGGGCACTGCCCTTCCCCACGCAGGCCCAGGATCGCTCTGCACATTGTCTTGACAGATCCTGGATTGTTCCTGTGTGTCTGTAGCAGTGCAGCCACATGCAGGGAAGCACCCTGGAGGCCTTTAGAGCATTCCTGTGTACTGGATTGTATCACTACTCCTAGAATAACGTTAGAACTGCTTTGATTGGAAAAGATCTTTAAGATCATTGAGTCTTGTCCTCACCTCACCCTGCCAAGCCCACCACTAACCCATGGCCCTCAGCACGTCAGCTGTCCGTGCCCTGCTGATCCCAGCCAGGCTGCCCTTGGCCTTCTTGCCCCCCTGCGCACGCTGCTGGCTCCTGTTCAGCTGCTGGCACCAACCCCCCCAGGTCCTTTCCCTGCAGCAGCTTTCCACTCCCTCTGCCCCAGCCTGGAGCTGTGCCAGGGCTTCGGGTGGCTCAAGGGCAGGACCTGGCCTTTGTTGAATCTCACCCCATTGCCCTCAGCCCATGGCTCCAGCCTGTCCAGGACCCTCTGCAGAGCCTTCCAGCCCTCAAGCTGACCTGTACTTCTACTCAGCTTCATGTCATCGGCAAATTTACTGGGGGTGCACTCGATGAACTTAGCGTAAAATAGAGCAGATGCACGAAGAAGTGTGTGACTGATGAAGTAGCTTGAAGTTTCTTGGTCCTTAACACTTGTTTCTGTGCACGTGAGTGAGTGGCAAATCAGAATTTTCTGCCACATCAACACAGGTGCATGCATACGAGTCATACCAACAGCCAAGCATGGGAATTAGGATTTTCCTACTAAAATGCCCGTGCTTGCTTTTTAGAGCATGGTTGATGGGTAGTGGGACAAAGGAATAAGCTGTATTATAGTATTACTGAAGATGGTTCAAAAAGATGTTGAGGGGAACTTTGGTTGTTTTGGCAAAGAATCTGTAGCTTTTCTGTAACGTTTCATGATTCTGCTGCTGCTAGCAGTTAAAACTAGGAGTGGCTGAAAAATTTCAGGCAGTTAAGGAAACTTCAAAGTTTACAAAAGATCAGTCTAACTTGTAGGTAAAAGTTTGCTTTGGTAATTAACATGTCCATGTTTTTTATTCTGTTAAATACATATGGATAATTTGAAACTGCAAACAAATACAGAAGGTTAGGAATATGATTCCATCTTTGAGCTGATTCTTCAGGAAGTTTAGTTTTTGTTTGCTTTCTTTTGGCTAAGTGTAGAACACGAGCACTGCTTAAAATCTATACCTTATCACTGGGCCTTCATGTGTCTCTACAACTTAAACTTTGTCCTTTGTAGGTAGAGTGAATCTATTCTGTTAGGCTATATTTTTATTACACAAAAAGTATGCTGATAACTTGCTCTGACAGGCAGAAGGTAAATAATTTCCCTATATCTCAGGCAGTTTAGACTTCTTTCTTTAAAAAAAAGAAATTGCTTACACCCTATTTACCTTTCCCCCTGAGGAGCAGAAGTGAGGTGTAGACATCGTGTACTTCTTGACTTGTTGTACTTGAGTTTTCTGTTCATCACAGCAATGCACAGCCCAGAAGTGCCTTTCCTGAAGGCGGTTAGGTGGTGCCCCATGCCAAACCTTGCCTCATCAGCAGGAATGTGATTTTATTCAACATTCAATAGCAAGAGTCACATGAAAGGAGAGCTTCACGGAGTAATAATTCATGTTGTATTGTGAAGATCTGGAACAAACATCGGCAGGATATGAGCTACTTAAATATAAGTATGAAACTTGAAAGCCAGAAGGAACGTAAGAGAACAGCTCAGGAGATGCAGTGGACTGTATGTATGAATTGGAGCAGATAAGATTTGGGACAAAAAGTCCACAGAATTGAATTTGTTTGAGACATCCCCCAGTCTTTTGATGCAAAAGATGTTGATAAGAAAAACTGAGACTAAAGTAGTAACCAAGATACTTTCAAGCATTTGAAGACCAACGCAGATAGATAATCACTGTTAAATTATAGGGAAAAGTCTTCTATCCTCAACCAAATGGTTCTTGAATTAAGGAGTTTGGGGGTTATTTTGGCCTGCAGAATTCCAAGGGAATGCTATTCAATGCAGCTTGTGGTGTTTGTGAGTGTTAACTTTCCCAGCATGAATCAGCACAGGCCATCTTGAGGACACAGTGAGATCATTGCAGTGACTTCTTTGATTCCACTTAAAAGTGTTCTTAACCAATAAAAAATCTGAACTCATGGAGCCACAGGCACAGGGACTTGTGTGTCTGTACCACCTCTCTCTCTAATTTAATACTCTTAAATTTCTTTTGTAATGAATACTGTACAATGAACACCACTTCAACTAGTCCCTTCAAGCAGGTGAAAGGAGGGCTGAAGAGTTGATAGTTTAGGCCCAAAAGCGTGCTTTCAGCTTCACGTGTGTAGCTTTTGAGTGACGTTATCAAAATTAGCTTATGTGTCTGTTGTGGGGGTGTGCAGAAAGTGCTATGGTAACATTTCAGATCCCATTTTCTCATGTATGAGAAGAATGGCGGATTCAGGGATCCCTTGGATGGTGGCAATTAGTTTTCAAGACAAAAGGCTTTACAGTTCCACCCTATTGAAGTCATGTTAGTTAAAAGGTAAAACAAAATTACACGGCCTCCATTTTTCCTGAGCGTTGGCAGAACTGCAGTTGCAACTACATATATCTGTATGTCTTTAATAATACTCAGTTGTTTGACATGGTGTTGTGCCAAAAACGAAATCATTAATGAACTCCACAGGGTATTTATGCAGATCCAAAGCTACTCATTACATCTATTTTTAAGTACATTGCTGTGTTGAGGGCAAGGAGATTTTGTTGAAACCTGTAGCTTAAAACTTGTAATTTTGTTTGCTAACACTTGCAAAAGATTACAAATATGATCTGAGGCCCTTTTGAAGTGGAGTAATGGGATCATTAGTGTAAGGATTACTACTTATTTTTCTAATATAATGCTCTAACACGAGGCTCTGGGAAAGCTCCTCCTCCCACCCTGCCTACCTCCTACAAAAGCAGCTTTTCGAGAGGCTGAAAACTTGGCCTCTGGAGTGTCCACGAAGTTCTCTATTTCCACAAAGTCTGTCCCTGTAGAATTTTAGAAGTAGTAGTCTACAAACTGCTCCTTGTTCTTAGAGCCAGTTGTCTGGACAGCTAATTTTATGGTGCATTTTGAAGGATGCCCATGTTGGCATGCTGGTACTCCCTAGGAAAGATGTTTTCAGAGGCGTCCAGTGTCAGCATTTTGTTCTGCGAGCTTCTCTGCTCCCAGGCAAGGTACGCAGGAGTGTTATGGGTTTACAAACTTATCTTCTCAAAGCAATTGAAACAAAGGGGCATCAGAGCCAAAGGCAGGTGCAGTTTTCTGAACAAGGTAGAAAGAACCTTTTGTTGCAGGGGGTACAGATGTGACAAAATAATGTGTCTGTCTGCAGAAGCGAAAGGGAGTTTCATTTTGCTGCTGGTGTTCAGTTCTCTGCAGGTATTTAATGGGTTTTGCTGAGACATGCTCCCAGTTGTAAAATGGTTCTGGAGCTGACAGACTTTGCTCAAGGCAAATTCTTTTTATTAAAAAAAGGATTTAACTAATTAGACCTGACTGTCAACTGACGGGTTAATTGATAAGGGAAGTGGGCCCAGTAACCCGGAGGTGAGATTATATTGTGACTTTAAATCCTTATAGTCTCTGATAAAACTTGGTCTTCCACTGGAATGTCAGAAGGATCATGCTGGGTTTTTTTACAAGGCTTAGTGCCTGAAAAGGTTTACAAGAAATAAAGCTGCAGTTCCCTAAAATTCCTTTTCGAAAGGAAAGATCTGATCCAACAAATATATTCTAAGATAAGGCTCATTGAAGCTGATTCAGTGGCAGCTTTGCACATTTATACCCACGTACTTCAGCTGGGGATGACAGGTGGTTTACACGTAACTTCTTTATTTCTTTAATTAGCTAAAATAAAACAATGCATCATCTTTTTAACTGTTGAAATCACTTGGTCCAATAGATATTAATTCCAGAACTACTCTTTTTTCCTAATAATTAGCTTTTTAAAATGTAAATGAGCTTAAGAATGTGTTTGGTGGTTGGCAGGAAGGAAACAGTGATACAAGGAGCCTGACTGAGCCTGCACTGGGACCCTCAGGCAGGTCTGAGCTCACATGAAGTGCCTCTTCCAAACACATCTGGTGGTCACAAATGGCAAAGAGAGAGACTTCTGGTATTTATTCTTTCAGCCATGTGGAAACTTGTGTTTTGTGAGGTAAAAAGATAATAACAAAGGACAAGTAATTATGACAGGATCTGGCAAAATCAAACTGGAGAACGGTCTTCACCTCCACCCAAGTCATGTCAGGCTGTAGGAAGAGGCTGTGGTGGGTGAAAGCCACTCATCTTTATTTAATACCTGATTTTTTCCAGGTTATTCCTTAGGTCTGGATATTAACTTCCCTTACTTTCACGTGTCCAGATAACATCTGGGCACAAGAGAGGCTGTCTGGCTGTGTGCGCGTCAGGTTGCATGTTAGGAGAGAGAGGTCAGATCATGTGAAGGAGTTGAGGCAGAAAGGTCTCTTTCACTTGTGCTGCCATAAAAATCTGAGTGTAGTTTAAACCTTTTGGCATTCTTTCTAAGGAAAATCACTAGTATAAAGGAACATGTTTCCTGGTGAGCTGAGAGCAGCATATGACTCATTTGTTGAAAAGAAGAAATTTCTACTGTTGCAAATGGGGTGATTTACACTTGCTAATAATAACTGCAACTATAAGTTCTGTAGGTTGAGTTCTAAGGATTTGTTGTAAAGATTGTTTTTATTGGCATCTAATACCTGACTTTAGGAGCTGAGATGTTTCTGTTACAGTCCTTTCTTCTTGGATAGAATTAGATGCATGGATTGCATATATCAGTATAATCAGCCCTGCTAAGATGTCAAAACACAGAAAGTCAATCCTATCATAAAGTCTAAACCCATCTTATTTTCCTTTTCCTTTTTTTTTCACCCCCTTGTGCTCCATCTAAAATAAATAACTGAAAATATCTGAATTAATATAATCCATTTCTCCAAAGGAAGAAAAATAATTGCCTCCAGACTTCTAACTTACCTGCCAAATTGCATCCTGATGTGAATTGCAATGGACAAATTATAATCCTTTGAGACAAGGAAAGAAATGATGGAGTCTGGAAGTGACCCTTCCCTGGTAGGCACAGTCAAAATGAAACTAAACTTGGCAAGTGATTTGCATTCACATCAGGGAAGAGCTGGTCCCCAGGTCATCCTCCAAAGGCATTAACTTGTGAGTAAGGGGAAAACAGCTTGCAGTGCACGCTGATGACCCCGGGGTTGAGCAGAAGGCAGTCTCAAGTGCTGTCAGCATTATGTAGACCACAAGCTCTATATTGCACCATTTAAGAAAAAAAAACCCAACAAACCCAAACAATGAGAACAAAACAAGGACAAGAAAAAGCACAGAGGAGGAGGGAAACTGAGGAGTCTAATGTTTGCAGGATTGGTCTTGCCGGGGCTTTTTACAAGCGATGGAGCTGGTAGGGATGGCCACTTCAGCAACATTTGAGCATCTCTCTTCAAGAAGTTCAGTATTTCCAGGTGTGCCCCAGACCAAAGATGATCGTTTGTTCAAGCCCTGCTCAGGCTGCAGTGTTTTTAAGCTGTTTCAGGCTGCTTTTGGTTATTTAAGAGTGCCACGATGCTGTTAGGTTACAGCCTGCCTGTGGGCTGTTGCTTGGTTTACTTTGGCATCCAGTCCTTTGCAGAACTGTGAAGCAGTCTCAGGATGTGCTCGTGCCCCATTCCATAGGTATCAAATGGCCTCTGTGTGCTGAAACTGTGCGAGTCTGCAGACAGTTACTTTGGCAGAGGTGGAGAGATTTCCATAACATGTTTCAGTTTGGATTGTGGCTTTTATCCTGTTCTTTTTCTTGGAGTGACTACTCTGGGGCTTGGGCTCTGCGGTGGGCAGGGAATGGGGGCAGCTGGAGGTGTCGACTTTCAGGAGCTCCTTTACAAGTGGCAAGACCAATAATGCTGAACAATACTGAATGTAAAGGTTTATTTTGCACTCCAGAAAACAACAATGAAGAAACAAAAGTTAATTTTCAGGTGGGAGAGCATTTTGTGAAAGTTACTTCCACAGACCCTACTCAAAGCCCTACTTTTGTCTGCACCCAACAGACAAGGTTACTGAATTCTGTTACTACCTTTTGAGGTCCAGGTAGGTGCATCCTCAAAATGCACACCCAGAATATTTGTGATCAAAAGGCTTAAGCTCTAGTTCAGATGGGATAGTGTTAGGTTGGGTTAACAGCTCTCCCACTAGCTGGAGCTGAAGGCTAGAAGCCAACCCATGTTATCTAAAAATTGATCTTGAACTTTGTGTTTTGGTTGTTTTTGAGACTTATGCTGCTATTGAAGAGGAATTAAGACAAATAAAGAAAAGAGTGAATCTTTCCAGCATGGGTTATGAGTAGCAGGAGACAGTAGAAAAGGAGGAGACCATGTTGTGTGCCACTGTAAAATGAGTGTGCTGATGTGGTGAAAAACAACCTCCCCCAGACATGTGGCAGGTTTCTGGAATACTTGTGATTGTGTTTTTTAACCTCAGGAATATGAAATGTCATCTTGTAAACTTACTCTAGAGGATGACAGAAGTACTGTAAGCGTTTTCTGAGTGGGAACATGAGCTGTAGAGGTTTATTAATAGGATGTAAAATAATTATTTGTTTGTGTGCTTTCTCCCTCAGGAATATTTTTCTTTATGTTTTCTAAATAATACAAGACATCCTTGGCAGCAGAATCCCCACAGTTGTTAATGTCAGATTGTTATCCGGTTTGGCAGTGATTGTTTTCTAATAATGTGTATGTTTTTCCCTTGCTGCCCCTGGTAGAGTGACAGTTTGCTGAAACTCAGTGCAAGATTTAAAAAAAAGGTCAGCACTTGCTGTTAACATCCCTGAAGACAACTGAACTGGTTAGCACAGATCCTTCCTGGGGTTTTTGATTGTTTATCTGCCCTTTAGTTATCTAATAAAAGGATTTCCAACAAGCAAATGAGAGGTGGAGCTGGAATTCCTCCTGCTTTTTAGCTCCTGTTTAGATCCTGTTCGCGTTTGAGTTTGAATAATAACTTTTCTACACTCACAACAAAAGAGCTGATGAAACTCATTTCGGTTTTGGTCTTATTTGTAAGGTTTGATGAGGTGTTTTAAATTAATAAGCTTTATAACAGCCTAGTTAAGTGATCAGTGTCTTCTCTGAGATAAGAGTGGGAAACAGAGGCCCACCAATGGGAGATGCCTGGTGCAGGGTCTCAGAAACCAGCTTGTGCCAGAGTTTGTTCTGCCAGCTTGGACATTGTTCCTGGGGCTGCCCATCACTAACCCATGGCGTAGAGCAGAGGATGCAGACGGAGGAGAGCCAAATCCTCCTCCTCCAGGAAGACTTTGACAGGGCTCAGACCAGAGCCCACATTTCTGATTTTTCTCATTTCCCACTGACACAGTGAGCTCGTGTGTCCCCTGCACTGGCCTGAATCCCTGCAATAGTGTTAGCCTTTCTGGCTGACTGCTCCTGTCGCTCAGACGCTGAGCGGCCCAAGGAGCTGGGTAGAAACAGTTCTCTCTTACATCGTCAGCCATGTGACAATGAAAATGCAACAGCTGTCAGGATCCCAAACCATCAACTTTTCTCCACACCAGCCTGTTTCCTAAACAAAGCTCTCTGATTACCAAATATTACCCATCTCCCCGAGGAGCCCCAGTGACTCCCCCAGCTGCCGTCTTCCTCCAGAAATGAACATGAAAGATGGACTGAGTCTGATCCTGGGGCAGGATTAACAACCTGTGATATGTCACAGCAGAGAAGAAAGGGCAGCATTTAAAGCTCCTCTCATCTGTTACAGCCACAAAACACAACAGTAGAAGTAGCTGATTACCAAACCCAACGCAACCTCTTTCAGAAAGGGATTAAGTAGCTGAATGCACTTTGTGAGGCTGAAAGTGATATGGTGTTAAATATAACCCTTTTAGACTATTTCTTTCGGGGGATTATTTTTGAAAAGCACTGTGACCCTGGATCAATGAGCATCCCTTGATGCTGAAAGTATTAACTCAAGAGCAAGAACATTAAGTGAGCACAAGCTACTGTGAGTTATTTTTTGCCTTATCAGTCTTCATCTCAAGATTACCCGCAAGATCCTCTCGCCGTGTCTGTGCAGTGTTCTTAGCTGGAAGATTAGCTTTTGTGACATTTCTGGAGTGATTTTAGTCTTATTAATGAGAACATTAGGAAGTGTGTGCTTTATTTTAATTTATTTGGCTATACTGTAATTTAAAATCTAGGAGACAGTGTATTTTTTTTTTTTTGAAAGAGACATGAATGTAGTACATTTTTTTTTTGTGAGAACATGAGGTGTTTAGTAAAGAGGAGGCTACAAATAATGGCCCAACCCTGACTCCCAACCTTTGTGACGTCTGACTGCAAGCTGATGTAGGAAAGGGCTTGCACTAGGGTACAGAAGAATCCCTCAAAGATTTAATTTCAAGAAAACAGCACAGGTAGAGAAGATGTATTTTTCTTTCTGTGGGTTTTTGTGTCCATGTGTATCAAATAATACCAAGTTATTCCACTTGGATGAAATACCCCTCTCTGAATAGTATTTTACTTGAATGAACTGTTCTCTTGTTAATCTTAATAACCAAAGCTGGAGTTCTGGAATGCATATCCAGGATTATTTTGGGGGGCAGAAATATTAAAAGCTTTCTCACTTTCCTTCAGATTGATTGTCCACGAGAGCTGCTGAGATTTCACCCTTTTGTTGGTACCACAAAGTTTTCACCACGCTTTGAGAATAGACCAAAACCTAGAAACTGCAGTAATAAGCAATCATGGAGCAGAATCAGTGGTTCTAGTGTTACATCAGAAAAGCATCCCTAACCCATTAAGGTGTTAGGTATTATATCATGCTGAGACTTGAAGTGCTTGTATATACCCTCATGTGGGTGCGTGAGGGCTGGGCATAGCCGTGGTGAAATGTTGTTCTTGCTTGCATGCCTTACCAAACCTCAGCATACAGCAGCAGAGCTGAGGCCTTTTTTGGATGGGAGGAGAAGGAGGAGAGCTCTTCAGGTTGCACACGGTTGTGAACTGACTTAGTAGCCTTAGTCCACCTCAGCTTCTGCAATGTGAACTTAAAATTAGGATGGGGGAAGAATAGTGTTGGAAATTATATCTGTTTTAAGCAATGTGTTCTAACTCAGCAAATGTAGCTAACTCAACTGTATCAGCCCTTAATTGATCAAGTCATAGAATCATTACGTTTGGAAAAGACCTTTAAGATCATTGAGTCCAGCTGCCAAGCCCAGCACTAACCCCTGGCCCTCAGCACCTCAGCTCCACGGCTTTGCAATAGTTCCAGGACTGGGCACTCCCCCACCTCCCTGGGCAGCCTGAGACAGGGGCTGACAACCTTCTCAGGGAAACAGTTCTGCCTCAGCTCCAATCTTAACTTCCCCTTGAGGCTGTTTCAACTCATTATATGACAGAAGTGACTGACCTCCAGCTCACTGTAGCCTTCTGTCAGGGAGTTACAGCCCATTCCCTCAGCCCCTCCCCAGCACTCTTGTGCTCCAGCCCCTTCCCCAGCTCCGCTGCCCGGCTCTGGCCATGCTCAAGCCCCTCAGTGTCCCTCTGACAGTGCGTGAGGGGACCAGCACTGAACACAAAATTTAATCCACCCTTACACATTATGTTGGGGAATCCTTTGGAGGTATAGAACCTGAACATCGAAAGGCTGAGTGAAGTGGACTCTGTTCACACACTGCAGTGGGTGTTTCTGAGGTCATTTTTCAAAGATGGCCTGCTAGGAGCTTGGATAAGCATAAAGTGGAGCATTTCTTGTCCTCAAGTGTTCACTGGTGTCTTTTAAAGTTATTATCTGCTGGCTATGGCAGCTGATTCAAAATCAAGTGTGGGTACAGAGCCTGCTTCACTTCCCCGTGAAGTTTGAAGCAGGAGGTACTTTGAATGGGAAAAGCCTCCATTGATTCAACACAAAATCATTACTTTTAACTGATATCCGAAGCACGTTTGGCACATCAATTCACCATAGCATAGGTACATTCTTTCTTTCTTTCTTTGAGTTTGTGGTTACTTAAACAGCTTGAAGTTTGTTTAAAACATTATTTTGTCTGATTTTGAAATGTGACGTTTTACTGTGGAAACCTCTAAAGTGCAGAGGATCAGGGTGTTACCTGCTGAGTGTGTGGCCCTGGAAGAAGGAATCAGCATCTCAGCTGCTTTACTGTTACATCTCCTGCATCATTAGAGGAGCCCAACCACAGACTCTTGGCTGCTATTAGAGAGGCTCTCGCCGCTATTAAGAAAAACTGTGTTACTGTGGAGTGGTAATAAGATGCAGCATTACACCCTTTCATGGTGTTATCAGGAGTCTCATCTTCTCTTGAAAAAAAAAATCTTAGATCCTGAAATAATATGGTGTGAAAGTCACTCCCTTTCATGGGGCTAAAAAGGAAATGCATGGAAAGAAAATCCTGAATATACACACCACAGGTTTAAAAGCAGTTTCGTAGGAGGGAGGCAGTGACTGGTGGTTGGAAATCTATCTGTCCTCTCTCTTGGTCTCTTCTCCCAAGTGCCAATAGGACAAGAGGAAATGGCCTCAAGTTGCACCAGGGGAGGTTTAGATTGGAGATTAGAAAGAATTTCTTTGCTGGTACACTGTGCCAGGTTGCCCAGGGAGACTGAGGAGTCCCCAGCCCTGGAGCTGAGGTGCTGAGGGCTATGGGTTAGTGGTGGGCTTGGCAGGGTGAGGGGAGGACTGGAACTGCAGGAGGTTCAAGGGCTTTTCCAACCAAAACAATTCAGCAATTCTGTAGTATTGCAAAGTTTTGTCAGTCTGTAAGGCTGCACCAAAGCATCTCACATCATCATAGCTTTATGTCTTATGTATGTTTGCCATTAATTGAGCAGAGTCCTCACATCCTGGGCCATCATCCTTCAGGCCCTACATATCTGAGACTCTGTGTGTTGCTGCTGTGGATGCAGCTGGTTTGCAGAGGCTGTTACTTCTCTTAAAATCTGGGTGCTCCTACAGCCTAGCAGGTCCTGAGCTGCCTCACCAACACCACCCAGGTTACTGTGTGGGAATAGCAGTTGTACTTTGGCCACTGCTTCTACTACCACAGCCATTCCCTGGTAGCTACTGAGGGGGAATCTCATTAATAGTTACAGATATTAAATGTTGGGTGTCAGGAGGTTGGGGCAGCACTTCTTTGCTGTTGTATCCAGTGACAGGACAAGGGGTGATGGAAAAAAGCTGGAACACAAAAAGTTCCATTGAAATATTAGGAAAAACTCTTTTAATGCTGAGGTGAGGGACCCCTGGCCCAGGCTGCCCAGGGAGGGTGTGGAGGCTCCTTCTCTGGAGGTTTCCAAACCCACCTGGACGCGTTCCTGTGTGGCCTGATCCAGGTGGAGCTGCTTTGGCAGGGGGGTTTGCCTAGATGATCTGTAAAGGTCCCTTCTAACCTCCACCATTCTGTGATTCTGTAAAAGGCAAATGTAGGAGTAAAGATGTGTCAGTGCCAGTGTAACTGCATCAGGACTGTGTGTCTGCAGTGTGGGCTCCAGCCTCTGACCCAGCTGGAGCCTGTGCCTGTCGGGCGGGCTGGTGAGCCAAAAGTGTACAGCAGATCTTAACCAAAGCACTTGAAGACCTGCCTTGTGTCACCTTCTGCTGCACACCTTCTAGCAGTACCTCTGTCAGATGGGAGTGGAGTGTATGACATGGGATAGCACAAGGTGACGTGCTGTTTGTGGCTGCAAGACACTCGGTATCTCAGTCATCATTAAAACATTGCCAGACACATTTGCCTGCTGTTGCTACGCTGATGCGTGTTTGTAGTGCTCCCTTGATCTGTGTTTTGGTGCTTAGTCATGGAGAGTGAAGGAGGTGAATCCTCCTCCTTAAGCACCATTGAAGAAGCAGGATTGCAGTACACTTTCTGTCGTTAGAGTAGGTCAGCAGCCCTCCTCCACAGGCTCTTAGCCTGGGAAGAGCCCCATACAATGCAAGAAGGGGATCAAAGTTTGCTCATTCTTTGTCCTCCACAGTTGAATGTGAATTATGTGTTATAGACAGCTGTTCTAAGAAGTGGTGTTGAGGGTTTGCACCAAGTTCTTAGTACCTCCATCAATTAAACAAAGTGAAAGACTTTACTCCTGTGCAGAAGAACCTGCATTTTTCCCCCTTCAGACAAGTAGTAATACATCTAGAAATTACTTCACTGCAGTGGCTGCTATTAATACCAAACTTGTGCAATGTCTGTTGCATTAAATTTGGAGCGCCAGGAGCAGAGCAACCACACAAATCCTTGCCTTGAAGGTGTTGGTTTGCATTGGCACTGAGTTGGTTAAGTGCTGAGATAAAAGGCCTGCCTAGAGCACCCTGTATTAACCCTGTGAAAGTCATCCACGTGTTTAAGTACATCTAACAGCTACTTGGCTTTGAACAAGAGCACTTTTTTTTTTTTCCTTTGTGGTTTCTTTTAAATTCAAGATCAAATGTAGCTGCTCCAATCCAATATCTTCTGGGCAAAGGTGGTTATAAAATTGTGAAAAGCATTGGTCTGTAACTATTGGGAAAACTTGTCTTTGCACCACTGTTTGCATCTGTCGCAAAACCTATCCCAGAGAATGCTGCTGTGTCTTCATTAAAAGCCTATGAGCAGCGAGGCAGCAAACTCCTTTGTGAAAGCACAGTTATTTGGGTTGTTAAAGGTGAGAAAAAACAGCTCTGAGCACTAGAGTGTGAGAGCAAAGCCAGCTGAGTGGGCTAAGCAGTGGCAGGTGAGACTGTGTGTTAACAGCAGCAAGATCAGGGCTACTGGAAGAAGGAACTGCTCATGCACAACCTCAGCCTCTATATTAACCAGGGTGATTCAGGGAAATGACCTGCGAGCAGCTCAATAGATATTTTTGTTCAGTGCACTGAAACAGTTCCAAAAGATGTAAATAATTAAAGGCTGAATAAAATCTTAGGGACTGGAATAGAAAACATTACAGCTATTGGAGGCAATTGCTGAAGGCAGACATTGGAGATGCTGCTTTGATTGCACTCCGTCTCCAGAAGGACAGAGCTGGAGTCAGGACATGTAGGTGAGCAGTGGAGATGATTACTCACAGAGGAAGGCCATGGCATGAGAAAAGGCTGGAGGGACTGGGGATGGAGGAAATGGCAAGGACATCAGAGCTGTAAGTGTTAATGGTAAAGGCAACAGCTGAAGTAATCCATCGCCTTCCTCCATGGTTCAAGCTCTGGGCAAGTGCAGCATAATCCATTTGGGGTTGCTCAGGTTCTCACCAGATGATGAGTAACAGAAGTGAGGAGCCCACGGATGCAGGAGAGATGGGGCAGGTGGCCTGAGAGCAGGAGGGGCTGCCAGCGAGCCATGGGGAAAGGGCAGATGGAGGGATTCTGTATTCTAGCCTCTTCCTATACTGAGATGTATCCAAAACCCACCACAGCATCACTGCCATGCCAGCACCGGGCCTGTCCCATGGGCTGGCAGATCCAGTCCAGGAGCCTGCTCTGGGAAGGGACTTGAGGCAGTGTTGGCTTTCCCCTTCCCTTCCCCTCTCGCATCTGTAGTTGTTTACACCTGCAGCCCAGTGTGTCCTGGTGACATCTGTGGTGTGGGCACTGCCATGGGAGTGTGGGAAGCAACATTTTTTGAATGGCTGATTTTTGTCTTCTCCTCTCCAGTGACTCTGTGGCCCAGTCTGGAGTTTGCTCAACGCAATCACCCAATTTCCAAGTGCTTTGTGGGTTTTTTCCTCAGTTGTTTTTTCTTTTGTGCAACAAAGAGAGACTTTTTCACTTGGTACTTTGCAGAATCATTTAATGCTGTTTGGTTTTAATCTGTTGTGTGATTAAAATAGATTAATGTTGTAGTAACATAAAAGCCCTTGGAGGGTTTTGTTCTCTTTGTAAATATTCTCTAGGATCTCTTCTGTCTTCTAAACTGTGTGTAGGGAGAGTGTTTAATGGAACCCGGGGAGAAAAGAGCTGCATTTTAAACTTAATATAAGAATTTAATTTTTAATAGGTTTCATTTGGGGGTAGAGTATTCATATTGGAGTGGAAATTAAAGTGTCTAAATGCTTTGTGTGTAAGCTGCTGGAAAGGCCATAAAGTGACATGTGGATAAAAACCTTTCCTTCCCTTTTTTATCTGATCTTAAAAGTATGAACTTGCAGAAGCTGTTGCTTGATACCATTCATTGATGTTTAACCTGGTTTTGCAAACTTAGCTTTGAGTTTTCTGTAGCTGGTACCAAGAGGTTTGTAATGCAGAGGACAAGTGAGACCCTCCTCCTCCCCCAAAGTGTCCCCACACAGTGCCCTGGAGCGTGATGCAGAGCATGGGAGGTGACTGCAGGAATCCCTGGCCATGTGGGCAAGGGAGGAGGAGAGTAACTGAGCTGCATGTGCCACTGGGTTTTAGTCACATTTAAGTAAAATGCCTGTGGTGTCTTGAAATTTGTGCATGAGAAAGGTGAAAAGAAGCATTAGTTGCTTCATAAAAGTACTCTGGTCTTTACTGGGAGTAAAGCCCTGCGGTTTTCTTTCAACATTAGGGAGATTTTTGCTTTGTGTTGTCATCTAATAACAGGCTTTAAATGATATCAGACTGATGAGGAGGCAAGGAGCTCAGCTGTGGCTGCGTTGTGCTTTGTATGCCCCTGGTCCAGAGGCATTTCTGTGTCCCACCTTGAGAGCAACGTTTCAACTCTCCAACTGTCAAACTGGAGATCACTTCCATATTTCATTGCTGTTTCCATCCATGGAGGAGTGTGCCAGTTGGAGGTGCTCCATCGCTCCTTGTGCAACACCCCTCTGCAGAACTGCCCATGGGCCACACTGGGCTGCCAGCAAAGGCAAGTGTAGACAAGCAGGTTGAATTATAGTTAAGCTTCTGTGTCTACACCACAAGTTTATTTGATTTCTTTCCAGCTGATAACTCCCACGAGTTTGTAACTAGGCAGTGCCTCAGTTTAATGTACGTAAAGCAGAGGGTGCCGAGATGCTCACGGCAAGAACCCCCTTTGCAGTTAATGACCCCCTCTAGCAGCCGCGGCGATAAACAGCAGCCATCCCTGCTGCACAGACATTTCCAGGTCTGGGAGATTAGTTTAATACCTCAAGCTTTATCTTGGCATTGTGGACTGCTTTCTGTCTTCATGTGGAGGCATCAGAATGTCCTCAGGCTCTTTTGTAAGATTAAGAGCTTCCCTTGGCATCCTGACAAGGAAGAAATTTAAGGAACAACAGTATTTAACTTAAAGCTAATCTGGTCTTTGTGAAAGCAGGAGGATTAAGTTCTGTGTGCCTGGCAGGTTTATGGCACCGATGGCACTGATGCAGGAAGCACTGCAGAGAGGTGAGCTGGAGCTGGAAGGAGGGAACGTGAGCATTTGCAGAGGGGTCTGTAGGGGTCTGTAAGCCTTTGCCAGGCAGCGAGTGATGGTGAGTCCTCACCTGAGCTGCAGCATGGCTTCAGGTCTGTTCCATGTGACTGTGTTTCATTAGGAAAGAAGAGAATGCATGGCTGGAGTCAGGAGTGGAACAGGAACCTTCCTCCCAGCATCTCCTCTGGGTCCACGGAGTTTTGTGTCTTCTAAAACCTTCTGTATGTCTTAAAACTTGTATCTGGAATTCAGTTTCAGCCTTACTTGAAGGAGAGGAGCTTAGAGGAAGCACTTCATGCATTCATTGTGGCACCACCTCATTCCTCCTGAGGACAAGTTGTTAAATGCTTTCAACAGTTTCCAGTAAAACTGATGGCTGCTGTAAATGTTACACTGTCTCTTCCCTCCCCCTGCTGCTTACTAGTCAGAAACAAGCTTGAAGTGTATGCTGGAGAGCTTCCAACAGAAATGGCAGACTTAGTACCACCTGGGAGCAGGAGGGGGGATTTGGATCCCTCTAGAAGTGGAATGTGAGGAGGGAGTGTGGGTCGTTACCTGTAACCAGAGTCATTTGCATGTGCTGCTCTTCCTCCTTCACTCTAAATAAATTTGACAGCCCTGCTTCGGTAACGGTGAGAAGAAATCCTCCTCACTTGCACCAGAACTGGGCAAATGTTGACATTTGTGTGCATATGTTCCTATGCAAAAGTGTGCACACACCTATGTATGATAAATGTGGCTCATGTAATGGGTTGGTCTACTGAGTAGAGCTCTTCGTAGTTTCTTTCTAAACGTGAATGTAACTACTTGATTTTCTGAGTATATCGTGTGTTGTGCTGCAGATTGTGAAAGTTTCAGCCTTCTGCATATTATATAAGGATTATTACATGGTTATCAAGTATTCATGGTTGTCAGAGCCTGATGGAAAATGGAACAAGTGACCGTATGGTGTGACTGTAAAGTGCTCGTGGCTGTCAGCCTCACTGAAAAGTGAAAAAGCCCAGCTAGGTGCTTTTCATACATCCGAATGCAGAACAAGGACTCGTGCAAGGGAAGCTTTTGTTATATATTACGTTTCATTACTCAAACGCATCTGCTGGATTGCAGTGAAGAGTGTTGGCATCCTGCCACACTTGAATTCGACCTTTTTTTAATCCTTATCATTACTCTTATGAAATGAATGCAGAGGGGCCTTAAGCAAGAGCCAGTTCTTGTTTTACATCAGCCCCTGCCCTCATCTCATCATCTCAATACTTGGAAGAGGAAGCAGGGATGAGCACTGAGCTTAACCGCGTGTTGAGGGAGCAAGAGCAGAACTTTAATCTTGTAGTGTCCCTGAATCACGGTGATTTTCCATAGTTCAGATCATTTTCTATATATATTTGGAGATGTTGCAAGATCATTTTGCCCAAGACAGCCTCAGAGGTTGTTGCTAAAAGCTTCCTATTGCCTTATAAGAAGCATGTTCCTCAGCATCTATTACCTATTAAACCTGGCGAAATAACAGAGCTTTCCTGTGTCATAACAAATCACGTCTGTGCTAAAATAGCTACAAACATTCTCTAAGACTTAATGAGCTCTTGCTGGTTTGCAGTGGGCCAGACAACTTGTTACTGTGACTGTTATATTGTGCAGAATTATATCATCGAAACTGGCTCATAAAAAGACAAGAGGGGATGTCAGGAAAGCGGATCCCACTCTGCAGGACGCATCTGTGTTTCTGGGCTGCAGCACAGAAAGCCCACTTTTTCTCATGGTAATGGAGTTCATAGGTGTGTAATGTTTTGTAATTCTGATACAATTAAGCAGAGGTAGTGGCAGAAGATAGTTTTCTTTCTTACTAAAGTCACTTTAAACTGAAGCAGAGTAAGGACAAAGCAGAGATACATTTCATATCCAAAGTGGTTCCCAAAGTGAAGCAAGATAGGGTTTTTGGGCAGTTAAATTCCACTGTGGCTATTAGGAGCTTCTCTTGAGCAAGCTTCCACATACCATCATAAAAAAAAAAGTCAGTGTAAAATACCTAAACTAGAGCAAATTGAACAATTTGGCAGTTCTGATGCTTTCATCTGAAATCTCATGCCTGCAAGGATGTGAAAAAGTCAATAACGTGAATTGGAAGATATTGATTATTTTGCTGGGCTGCTGTTGAAACATCATATGCACTTGATTTGGTCTCCCAACACCCAGTAAATGTTTAGTTTTTGTTTCACCTCCCTTTGTGAGAAGAATGGAAACACTATAAAACTGACAGTGGTTGGTTTTTTTTTTTTTTCCCTAATTTTCAAGTATTTTTTTTAAACTTCAATGAATGTTGTTTGTAAAAGATTCCCCTCCCTTCAAGATGGATATTTTGTGTCACAGATGGGACTGTACTTAATTTACTTTGTAAGGCACTGAACCTTCTGTTTGACACACCATCTGCAGCCCCATGGATTTTAGGAGGTTTGGATGAGGCCTGTCCCCATCAGCCAGCTTGTGAGGCCAGGCCTCTACTCCTTGGAAACAACCAGTTATGGAAATGTCCTTTTTTTCTTGCTGCCTCTCTGCCAGGACCCATCTTGCCACCTTGCTAAATTACAGCAAGAGATTGAAACGAAAGCCTCAACTGGGAGGAAACTTGGGGTCAAAGTCTGTGAGGCAGAAGGTTCAAAAGCTACATCGGGCAGCTGTGCTGAGTCCTGAAGCAGAAAGAGCACCGTGTTCCCCAGATTGCAAATGTGAACCTGTCATCACTCTGTACAGCTAAACCACTTACACTGTTCTACCTGAGGCAGAGAGCAAAAGAGAGGAAAAGAGAGAAAAGGGATTACTGTGGATATGTGTAGAGCTTATTTGTCTCTAAAGTTATCCACCTGAGTGAAAATATTGACATCCCAGTTGGTTAAAAATCTGTACAGTATGTCTGTCTGTTTAGCTAGCATTAATTACCTAAATTGGCTCCTTCTGGTAAAAAACTACTCAGTGTTTGGTTGATTTCCAGGATTCAAACATTTTGCTTTAAATTTGTTAATGCCTTGTAGTGAAAATACTCACGGTGCAGCATGGGCAGAACTCAAGGAGTTGGCACAGCGGCTGAAGGGATGGCTGATGGGACCCAAAACACTGTAGCCTTGAGTTGAACATTGTGGGGGGACAGAAACCAAAACTCTTCCCCCCCCAACTCTGTGAACCCCTCGTACACATCCCTCCGGTCTGACCCTGATGTGCAGTTTAAGTGAGCATAAGCACGTGTGCAGAGTGAAGTGCGTGCTGGCCCTGATCAAAGGCCTTGGAGAGGAGGAACAGAGAGGGGAAAATAAAATGTGAGTTGTGCAGCTGTTGAGAGAAAAATGGAAGTGGAGCAATAAAACCTCCTTCCTTGATGGTTTGCCTGTGTGAGATGGAAGCTGTTCAGGTGCTGTGTTCTGGGCTGGCTCTGCAGTGCTGAGCCAAAGCAGGCTCTGTGGAACAGGATTTTCTGCCATCTATCTCCAAGCCAGTTATTCAGATCATGTGGAAATCCCTAGCTTGCAGTTTTGCAGAGTTCAGGCTGCCAGCTGTCTGAAGGTGAGTTGCTGGTTCCTTGCTGGCAAGGTTTGGAGCATGGGCTGTTGCTGGTGCTTTGCAGAGCTGTTGGAATAAGAGGCAAGATGTGCAGTCCTGGCTGGGGGGAGGGTTGTGGGACACCAGGGGTGGCCCAGAGCAAGAAGAGCCTCACTGCGTGATGCTGTAACACCAGCAAGAATGAAAGCCAATGACACCTTTGGTTCTATGACATTGAAGATCTTTGAGCAGGTAATGACACAAAAGCAGGAGGACTGGCTGATTCACTGGAAGACTGTGCAGCTATTCAGTGAGATCTTGACCAACCTGAGAGTTGGGCAGAGAGGAACCTGCTGAGGCTCAACAAGGGCAAGTGCAGAGTCCAATACCTAGGGAGGAACAACCCCATGCACCAAGCTGGGGATTGACCTGATGGAGAGCAGCTCCAGGAGAGAGACCTGGGAGTCCTGATTGATGTAAACTGAACATGAGCAGCAACGTGCCTCGTGGCCAAGAAGCCAATGGCAGCCTGAGGGCATTGAGAAGAGTGTAGGCAGCAGGTCAAGGGAGGTTCTGCTGCCCCTCTGCTCTGCCAGAGCTGCTGAGGCCTCATCTGGAGTCCTGTGTCCAGTTCTGGGCTCCCCAGCTCCAGAGGGACAGGGAACTGCTGGAGAGAGGCCAGTGCAGGGCTACCAGGATGTTGAGGGAACTTGGAACATCTATGTGAGGAGGGAAGGCTGCAGGACTGGGGCTGTTCAGCCTGGAGAAGAGGAGACTGAGGGAGCACATCATCAATGCTGATAAATACCTAAAGGACAGATGTCATGAGGATGGGCCCAGTGTTTGTTCTGTGGTGCCAGTGACAGGACAAGTGATAATGGGCACAGGCTGGAGCACGGGAGGTTCCACTGGCACAGGAGGAGAAACTCCTTTGGTGCTGAGGCGAGGGAGCCCTGGCCCAGGCTGCCCAGGGAGGGTGTGGAGGCTCCTTCTCTGGAGGTTTCCAAACCCACCTGGACACGTTCCTGTGCCCCCTGATTGAGGGGAAGCTGCTTTAGCAGGGTGTTGGGCTGGATGAGCTCTGCAGGGCCCTTCCAGCCCCCACCATGCTGGGTTCTGCACACCCGGAGCTCCCGGCAGCTGGCTGTGCCATCGCTGTGGTGCCAGCTGGCGCCTCAGCACAGGTGTCTCTGTCGTGTTAATCCACAAATCAAATAATCAGCTGCTGGATAATCAAGAGTTGGCATCCAGTTAAACATGTGCGTAACTTGAGGGAGGCTGAGAACTTCAGTACTGAGGCTGTTGCTACTTTGGGGATCTGCAGCAGGTGCTGCTGCACAGGGCTTAAGGATGAGGGGAGATTTGTGATCATTTCTGCCAGCAGCAATGTCACTTGAAGCAATGCTTTGCCACTTCAGATGAGTTTAGAGAAAAAAGGTCACGACAAGAAAAGAGGTTACTTTGAGTTTGGCTTACTTCCCAGGCCAGCTTATAATATGGCCACCCATCAGGGAAGGGTTGTGCAGGGTGGGAGGCACAGTCAAGGGCAGTGTGTGAATCTTCCCCTCCTGCTGTTGTGAGGGAGCACGAGTCTGACATGCTCTGTGCTTGCAGGATCTTGAGTTTGCCATGTGCTGAGCAGCAGGAGCAAAGCAAAGCACCATCTCCTTTCCCACAGGTGCCCCAAGCACTTGTTTGCCCTCTCTCCCTATCCAGAGCACCACTTGTTCAACATTTGCTATAAATTTTGGTGTAAAGAAAGTTTGATGATAGTTTGAAATATTCTGGTGGACCCATAATGTGGGAATAGGGAAATGGCTTCTCACTTCCCTGCCTAATGCATTTGAAGTATCAAAAGGAGATTGTAAGTTGAGTTGTAGAGCTCCCTGATGCAAGATAATGTTAAGGTAAAGAGCTGAGGGGGGTTCAGAGGATTATTAGACATTTATAGAAATAATAAAAATGTTATCGTAGTTCTACCAGGTGGGATATCAGTTTGCTAGAGGGAGGAACCCTTGAGGTTCATGGTATTAACTGTCCTCTTGCTGAGATGGCTCAGAAGAGCTTTCCTTGTGTGCAGGTTGCAGCCAAGTGCTGCATTCACATCGTCCCACTGCATCTGAACTGACATGAGTCAGAAAGCAAATACCGTGTGAAATGGAGCATTGATGTTATGCCTCACATGTGACCTCTCTTCCCATCCCTGAAATAGCTGTCTCTTCTGTTTTCTGGCCTAACGTGGCATGTTTCCTGCTGAGTTGACGCTCACATGGGTGCCTTCTGGAGAGAGAAGATAAATGCAAAAACTTTGTTTATTTAGAGGAAAGACTCGTGATTAATGGTACAAACTATGAAGAGTCTTTGCTGTTAAGGGCTGGGAAAGCAGCTGCTGACAACATGGGGGCTGCCCTGGGTAAGCAGTGCCCTTCCTCCCCTCCGTGTGTGGAGTGGGGCCCACGTAGGAATCGTCTCGCGGTGCGGTCGGCAGCCTGGCTGTGTGCCACACACATACTGCACATCCCAAATGACAGCTGAGCAAACTTATGAAATAACAATTGAGGATGATTATATTGGTTCTGAGGATTAGCCCAGCAGGTAGCCTTGTTGGCACAGGGCAGGGTTTGGGCTGAAGGATAAGTACACATTCTTTGTATTATTGCAGCTAATGGGAATCTGCCAGGCTTTGAAGCACAGGAGAGGCTCGCTGGCCACCTGTGAGCTAATCACACGGATTTGCCTCATTCTGTATTTCAACTCACTTGGAGCCTGTAATCTAATTTCCAAACAGAGATGAGAAGAGCGAACAATTCATTTTCTACTTTACGTGGCTGTGCTGGTAAACTTTTAATCCTTTTAGAATTACAGTTCCTTGCAGCATGGAGGCAGCACCACAAAGTCCTGTGTCTGAGGCCTCAGACTATGAATGCACAAGTTGCTGGATAATAATTGGCCTCAGCAAGGCACAACGTGAATCAAAACAAAAGTTAGGAGCATGGGATATTTTTCAGACAGTGTTCTGAAGCACACACAGGCTAATGATTTCATTTTGTGTAGAAAAATCCTGTGGCTTGGACTGCAGAAGTACCCTGCTGCACTCAGGGTTGTCTTCAGCTTCAGGCTTTGCACCTTGATGTTGGTGTCTTTTTTTTTTTGTGTATAGGATACTGTCCTGTCAGTCTTGTGTCCCAACAGCTGAGTAACTGGATCACAGTGACAATGGCAGTGTACATGGGGCAGATATGGCTTTAATCTCATCTTCATTGCTCACCAGTTATTCTGAGGTCAAGGTTGTTTCTATAGTTTTTTAAGCTTGGTGCTGAGCTGACACCAAGCTGAGGCTACTTACATCTGCTGAAAGCCCAGTGTTGCTTCATGCTGGTGTGTTCCAGGTTGTGTTCCATGTGGCTGCTCCTCAGACAGGTTTTTGTACCATAAAGCAAACACAGCTGACATGTCGTAAGGGCCTTTGTGTTGAGGTGCAAAGGCCCTTTCACACCAAATCAGTGGCTTTTTTAGTGATCTCCACGTGCAATGCAGAGATTATCTAAATCTCTGAGAGTTAAAAATCTCAGGGAGTTAAATCTCTGAGAGTTCACTACTGAGCATGTTGCTCAGTAGTGAACAGGCAGTTCACAAGTGCCCTCACTCTTGTCTTTCTGCCCTCACTGGGATTTTCCTTTCAAGTTGGTAAAAAGAACCTGTAGTGTCCCAAATTCCATCTCCTACAAACTGCCATGGCTTGTATTCACAGATGTTTTAGTCAATTTGGCAAAATGATACAAATGAGGTAAAAGTGATACCCCTGAGGTGATGAGCGCTGCCAGGCCTATGTTGAATGTTGTAAGCTGATCATCCAGAGGGGTTAGGGAAAGACTTTGTTCATGGCATGGAGATGCCCTTACAGCTTGACACGATGCAGTGTGTTATTCCTCCAGGTCTGTTGGAGGGCAAGGCACTGTGCTTGACGAGTCAGTAGTCCTGTCAAAAGTCTTATTTCAAGATTCCTTCTGAATGTGTTTATGAGGGGGGAAAAAAACACCCCACAACAATGTCATGGATAAATATAGTGAGAGTAGTTCAGCTGATTTGAGCAAAACATGCAGTGTTGTATGGAGCAGTTAGGATATAATGGACCCTTTGCTGTACCACAACTTACTCTGTCAGGAACCACCAACTGTCCTGATGTCTGTGAAACCAGAGCTGGTTGGCAGCACAGGCTTTCTAATAGCCACTAACACTGATACAGATTGATAGGCACAAACAACATCTCGAAGACCTGCCAGGCTCTCATCATCTCCCCATCTCCGTGTCTGGAAGTGGATTTGACTTGGGCAAATAGTCAGATTTCGTTTCATTTGTTTACGTGGGCTGAGTGACTGGGAAGGGCTGCAGTCCGACTGGTGTCTGCTTAGTTGAAGTAATTGGAACAAACCAGGCAGTGTGATTCTGTGATTTTTGACAGATGTAAAGAGCAGACTGGGAGAGCCATGGTCAAGGAAACGAGATGTCAAGGCAGAGCAAAGCTTATGGAGTAATTATGTAGATAGAGCCTCTGACTGAGATAGAGAAGACATCATGAGATCTTTGGACCAGAAAAGACCTCCATTACTTATGCTAAATTATACAAGAGATAGTGATGCTCCCTTATGAATGGCTTTAATAAAAAGCTAGAGACTTCTCTGATTTTGAATTATCACACAGGCTTTAGGGGAACAGCACGTTCCTGGTTATAAAACACTGCAGAAAGACGTTAAGAAGAAAAGTCATACATGCTAAAGAGTTGTTGACTTTATCATGCCTCTTTCTCAATTTCATCTTTCCTGTTTAATATCTATAAACTCTTCCAAGGTCTCTACCACTGTCACACACAGGAGGAATTTGTCATGCAGAGTCGTGTTCACACGCAAAGGAAAGCTTTAGTAATCGTGTTGTCAAAGCAATGAGATACAAAATGAAGTGGCAGACCTTCAGTTCTGTTACAGCTGTATATTTAAAACTATTCAGTAATTTGGCCCCTTTTCCCCCCTTTTTTAGCCCAATACAAGAAATTCAGACATTTTAAAAGAGATGAGCATTACTGGACATGTATAATTGACACATTTGTTGAGAGCCTTTGTTCACCAGGAACACTGAAATCCAGTTTCTGCATTTATCTCTATGACCCAGACCAGAAGCATCTCCCAAGCAATATTACGTTAGAGCAGACAGTTGGACAATGTCCATCTTTTTTTCTGCAGCCTTGGAAACACGAGCCAAGTAGTGCCAAGCGTGAGAATGCTGTAAAGCAACACTCATCAGTTGAGTTGTGATGTGTGAGCTCAGTAAAGTTTTCCTGTAGACACTAACAAGCTAAACCAGTTGTAATTAAAAGTGGGTATTGTCATGATCATGCTGAGCTTCATCTCAGTGTTAGCAAGAGGAGCGCTGGAGTCTTTAAGCTCTCCTCACATTGACATTGTGTCTTTAAAGAATAGAAAAGCCTTGGCTCTAAAGAACATATTGACAAGGGACCAGTGGTCTGTATCTGGTGAGTTATGGGTATGTTACAGGTATGACACCTCCAGGGAGGATAACTCTGTTATTTTTCTCTATAAACATATCACACAGATCTTTTGTTGTCCTTTGTATATTAAACCGAGCAGCCATGCTGAATTCAATCAGTGTTCATAAGGTGATACTTTCCGAGCTGCTTTCGAAAGCTGGTTTTGTTCACGCTTGTTTGAGTAATCCTGTCACACACAAGCAGGATGAACAGATGTCCTGAGCAGCTGAGGGAGTATTGCAGGTCTGTGGCCAAGGAAAATTGGTAGTGAGGAAGGGAAGGCAATGGATAAACCTAATATATTTCTCTTCCCTCGCCCTGTGATGAGGTTAACGTTGTGCTAAGGTTATCCACAACCTACTGTCAATGAAAGAAAATTATCAAGCCTTGATTGACTGAATGGTATCTTCTACTGCCACCTTATTTACTCCTGGCAGGTTTGAAATGCTCTCACCATGCTCCTGATCTGCCCACTGTGTGCTCACAGGGTATTTGTGTAACAGCCAGAAGAGAAGAGGGGAAGGTGATGGTTGGACTGGACAGACCTTTGCACGTGCCAACTCCTGTCTGAGAAACTGAGGGTTTCACTGTTGCATCCCAAGTTTTGTGTTCAGTTTGGGGCCTTTCACTATAAGAAAGTCACTGAGGGGTTGGAGTGTGTCCAGAGAGAGGCACTGGAGCTGAGGAAGGGGCTGGAGCACAAGAGTGATGGGGAGGAGCTGAGGGAATGGGAGTGTTCAGCCTGCAGAAGAGGAGGCTGAGGGGAGACAGGAGCACTCTTTGCAACTCCTTGGCAGGAGGCTGCAGTGAGCTGGGGATTGGTCTCTGCTCCCAAGTAATGGGTGACAGGACAAGTGGAAACAGCCTCAAGTTGCCCCAGGGGAGGTTGAGATTGGAGCTGAGGCAGAACTGTTTCCCTGAGAGGGGTGTCAGCCCCTGTGCCAGGCTGCCCAGGGAGCTGGGGCAGTGCCCAGCCCTGGAGGGATCCCAAAGCCGTGGGGCTGAGGGCTGTGGGTCAGTGCTGGGCTGGGCAGGGTGAGGGGAGGGATGGGACTCCAGGAGCTTAAAGGTTTTTCCGAACCAAAACAATTCTATGATCTTGACCTGAGTCTCCAGTCTCAGCAGTTCCTCTCTGCTCCCAAGCTGAGCTTGTTGGGTTGTGTGACCTGGGGACAGGTTTGGGGATAAGTGTCAGCAGTCCATCCTATTCTCCCAACACCAGCAAAGCAGACCTGGTAGCACACACCACACCAGCTTACCAGGTATGAGCAGAGTGGCTAAACCTGGACTTCAGAGGGCTCTGTGTGTGGTGGCAGGAGACTTCTTTTAGGATGATTTCTAGAGAGAAACATTGTTTCACTGAGATGGTTTAATTCATTTGAGGTATTAAAGTAGCAAACTCATTTATCCAGGCTTGCAAAAGGCCTTTGAGAAGATGCTGAAGAAAAGGCTGCTGTGGAAACTCAGTTGTAACAAACCAAGAAGCAAAGGATTGTTACCAGCAAAATGTGGCTAAAGAAAGGAAAGCAAAGAGTTGGGCTATTTTGATCATGATCTGTTTGCAATATGGCAATGGAATAATGGCAGCTGAAGTCTTGAGTCCTCTGTCCTGAGTTGGTCAATATGGAGGGAGGGCAAATAGCAGCAGTGACATGTGATCTGAGGATACATGTTATAGCAGAAGCTGGAGACGTATTAGAAACCATAGAGAGAGCTCATCAGGCAGAGAGAATAGAGACTGTGTCAATTTAAACCAGCTCAGAGCAATGGCCGTTAAACCAACACATGCAGCTGCCCATAGGCCTCACAGGGCTCTGAAGGAGCTGGGACACATCAAGGAAGATGATGGATGTTACTGGAGATGGTTCAATCAGCCCTTCCCTCACGGCTGCAGCTGCAGGCTGGGAACAGCTACCTGCTGCCAGCAGGAATCAGATGGGGAGTGACATGGTCAGGATGTAAGTGCTTTGGTCCCAGTGAGTGCTGCAGCTGCTGAAGGCTCTGCAGTAAGGGTCAGCTGCTTCCTGAAGTGTTGCAGAAGCCTAAGAGGTGAGATAGGATACTGGAAAAAACAACAAAAAATGACCAAGCGTGTGGGAAAAAGCTCATAGGAAGAAAGAGGGAGAAGATGGGAGGTGAGAAACTTACAAAGGAGATAGGAGAAGGAACTTAGTTTGTGTAAAGGAATAGGTGATACTGGTGGGTTGTCTCTTTCTCACAGACTTGCAAGAACCAGTGGAATTTAAAGGGTGAGAAATGAAAACCTAGTGGAAGGAATATTTCCATAAGAAATTTACTGCTTTGGGCAAGAACTTGCGAATAGTCAGCAGGAACTTGAGATTTACGTACACGAGTCCATGGCTGTTACCACAATCCTAGAACATCTTGGAAGAAAATCTCAGGCTTTTGGGTATAAGCCAGTCTTTGGCCAGAGATCAGCATGAGCTGCTGTGGGTTGGACAGATTGTTTTATGTATGTTGGGCTGCAAGGTTTTGACACCAGTTTTGGGAAAATCCTGTGCTGTCTGCAGTCAGTGGTGGGAAGCCTGGACCTCCAGAGCAACAGACCTTGTTTATGTTTCTGTGAAACTAGGTGTGCCTCACAAATACTGTGATTACAAGACCTGGGTTTCGTTAATTAAAACACAGAAATTAAACAGGATGCTGAAGCTCTTCGTGCTGAAACCCACTGCTGTTAAAGAATATCCCCCAATGACTGTGTCAGTGTTAGTTTGCCAGCTCGTTTGAGAAGAGTACACTTCAGTAAGCACTCTGGTGCTGGTGTCTGGCTAGTCAATACTTCAGAGTTGCATAGTTAACAATGTGATTTATTGCTTCCAAACTGGAAAGGTTAGGAAGCCAAGAGGTTTTCCCTATTCGAAGTAAACCTTGGGCTGTGTGTGCGTGTGTATCATTGAAGCAGAGTTATGCTGGTGTTGCTTTCTCCTATGAACTGTTGGGAAGTTGGAGTTGTGTGCATCTGTTCCTATTAATTAAAATGCAATGATTTCTGAGAGGGGGGTGTTTGGATGATGTGTACTTCACTTTCCTCTGGAAAGCTGTGTATCCCATTCCTTTTTGCTAAATAGAGAGCCAAAAAAGAAAAAACACCAGACCTCAAGGGGTTTTCAGTATTGCACTCACAGAGTGCAGGATATAGGAGTTACATTTGTGGCCTGTATTCTGTTTAACAGCTGGATGAAATGAATTGTTTCATGTGAAATATTGGAGGAATCTGCATTCTCAAATCAATGCCAGAAGCAGCTCAGTGACTGAAGAATTGTCAACATCTCGTGCAATTCCACTAAGTGCTTCTTTTCATTGATCTGCAACTTCATTGTTGACAATTAAATCCATTTCAACGCAGAAGATAAACATTTTAAACAGGAGGCAGCAAAATCTGTTGTCCTGAATGAGCCTCTTCTCTGGTTTGTAATTAAGTACAAAGTATGTCACAAGTTGTGCTATTCAGTCCCACTAAATACCTGCTTAGTGTGGAGTAATTGGTACCAGCAGATGACAGAGATGCTCGGAACTGTGCTTTTCAATGCCTGCTTTTAATTTGCATAATCAAATACTTTGTTAGTGTCCTTGGAAATCAGGATGAAAGATGACTGTGTGCTAAAGATGAAAGATTGTTTTTTAGCAAATTATGTGTATCCAGTACAACAGATGAATCGCTCTGGGGCCTTTGTGGTACGTGTTGGCTGGTGTACCCAACAACCTCCTCTATCCTCTGCAGTAATAGTTTCTGTCATCTGCCCTTGTTTATCCAAGCATTTGGTTGAACAATGTCTAATCAATATGAAGTGTACAGTCAGGTCTTAAATCTGATTAATTATTTCAAGGCTTGTAAAATGCCTGTTGCACTATACCTCCCAGGGAAGTCAGTGGGCAGCAGGGCAGACGTTTGCTGCATTCCATCGACTTGAGAGAGTCATAGAATCACAGAATGGTAGGGTTGGAAGGGACCTTTAGAGATCATCAAGTCCAACTCCCCTGCAGAAGCAGGTTCACCTAGATCAGATGGCACAGGAATGTGTCCAGGAGGGTCCTGGTTGTGACAGTTTGCACCAGCTGCCCCCTTACGCATGTTAAAACAGAGGAAAAGAGGTTTTGTGTGTTTTGAATGATCTGGATTTTTATCTTGCATTAAGAAGTTTGCAGAATGTTTTAGTTAGTCAGAGGTAATATTGTCGAGAGAAGGGTTTAAGTTATCAGAGCAGTAAAAGAAAATGAATGCTATTTTTAAATTAAATCGTACAGTAAAGTACTTCCTTCATAGGCTGAATACTCAATCCCAAAGACAGTGCTGCAAACCTCTGAAAACTCCTGTAATTTGCCAACTTGTGCAGTAAAGACTTGGAGCTTAATCCAAAACACTCTCAAGATAATGGAAAACTTGGTGCTGACTCTGAATGTCTGTCTTAGGATGTCTGATGCTCCCAGGGCAGACACAGAGAGGCTGAACCCTAATGTGGACACATGGAGGAGTGACAGGGGATGTTACAGTCTAGTTTCTGAATGAAACTCAAGTTGTTCCAGACCTGGGCATGGAAAAACTGGATGATTTTGTTTGTAAGGTTTTCCCCCTCTGAGATGACAGCATCATGCAGGACATTGTCTAAGGAGATTTTGTTCCCCAAGTGCTATCAGGTCTGGTCAGAGATCCCCAGTTCACACGTTCTTGGCTGCCACCTACACGATTATTACTCGTTTGGCTCAGTAACAGCTGGGCATGTAAATGTGTTGGTATCACAGGTAACATACATGTATGCAGACACACAGGAGTGCATGTGTTTGTGTGTCTCTTCACAGAATGCATAGAAAATATAATGACTCCTTAACACAGTTATGGAGTCTTCTGGTTCATGTGCAGTCATTTGGTTTACTTACAGGTCTTCCCAGCATGGCCTTGTCTGCTCCTTGGGTGTTACTGAGCCAATCAAGTAATAATCATGTAGCAGCCAACTGCTGCCTACACTCATGTTGCTTGGAGGGGACCAAGAGTCCTGCCTGCATCTTGAGAGCACCCCAAATTGTGTGTGTTAAGTGCAAGCAGAGAAATTTGAGATTTAAGCCTCATCGAAGGACAAAGACAAGAAGGGAAGATAGTGGCAGTCTGTGTGGGACGAGTATGGCCAGTGTTTCTACTTAGTCCTCAGAGAGCATTGAATTATGGCTTCATTATTTCTGTGGTGAAAAGACTGACTTCTGCTGGGTGCAGTAGCAAGCCAGTGGAAAAAGAGGAGCTTGGGTCAGCACAGGAGTTAACATCCCACTTACTGCTCTTCTGAATACTGAGGCAGTAATTCCACTTTGCCAAAGGAGAGCATGGAGGCTGCCATCAACCAAAGTTACCTGCTTGCTTCCTTAGCTGTGGGATGGTGATGGGCTCCTGTGGTATATAACAAACTCAGGAGGCTGTGTAGGCAGGCTCTCTGTGTCATAGCGACATGAAGGACTTTCCTTCCCCTTAGTTTTTATACCCAGATCATCAGTCAACATTGAGAAACGATGTGACATGCAAAGACCTACTGATTGGGAAAGAGTAATCTTGTGTGTGTGACCTTGAAGCACTGTTGATGAGACTTGAGCCCTCCTTATGAACCATGTAATTGGGGGTGTTCATCACCACTGTGGGATCTCAGCTCTCTGAATAGATGCTGTGGGATGAAGAATTCTTTCTGATTTATATCTCATCATGATCAGCTGTGCAAGGATGCATGTACCAGCACACTGGGGTCAGAGAGGCTCCTGCACATCTGGTGCTGTTTTGGAGTGTAGTGTAGGTGCAGTGGTGTAAGACAGTAAAGGGAGAAACTGTGCACGTGTTCAGTGTTTGACATTTGGAATAACATTATCTCACTAAATGCAGCATCTTCTAAGCTATGAACTAACAGGAATGGTACTTCAGGGGCTGTGTAATGAAGATGTAAGCAGCAGCAAAAAAATACCCAGGAGAGAGTAGGATTCATTGCACTTTTCTCCAGGGGAGGAGAAGCAACTGCATGAGGAACAAACTCCCCAGCAGAGAACTGTGCTGCATAAATGTTACACACACCAGAGACACTAAAAACATCAAATGAAAAGATCTAATGAATGCGCTGAGTGCAAGGGGTTCCCCATAGATTTGGAAGTATCACCTCTGCAGGCTTTTTAGACCACCCACTGTATTCATGTTGTAGGAGATTTCTAATGACAAGGCTAAGCCCTCAAAGCCCTCATTACTGTGCCTTTCTGTCAAAATAAAACCCACAAAAAACTTGTAACTCTTACACCTGTAAGGACTTAACACAGATCCACCTGTTCCTGAGCAAACTGTTGCTCGTTTCTTTTCTCCTCAGGGACCTGCCTTAACACGTGTGGTGATCACACTGCGTCTAACTTTTAATAATGTTTGATCAAATGGGATTGATCCAAAGAATTAATGGTTTATTTAGAACCTGCAGTTTAATTGCAATAAGAGAGACCTTTGGCATACAACAGAGTAATTATTGTAACTCCTCCGGAGTCCTGCTATTGCCCCCACAGTCTCCTAATCCAGATCCAGATCTCCTCTCCTGATCCAGAGGAGCCTCTGTGCCTGTTACAGATTGTGTGCTTCAGAAGGGATTAAAGTACGGCCTCATCAAATAAGTCCACCTTTTTTTCTCACCTCCTCTCTCTCTTTCCCTTTTCCTTCTCCTCTTTAACTCCCTTTTGCCCCCAGAAAGGATCTTTCCCTATCTCCTGTCAACAAACTATTAAAACAATCTGAACTCCACTTTACCAGGCTCACAGTGCACTGCAAAGTGACAGGAGGCCCAACGTTGGGGTTTTCAGTCTCTGCATGAAGTTCAACCCAAAGGATGATCCATTTTTGACACACTTCTGCCAGGCTAACTCTGGTGGCAGGAAGGTTGCAAACGCACAGGCACTTGGGCTATGGACTGGCAGAGTACACTCCCTGTCATCTTTACTTGCAATCCTTTACTTCAGGGTTTAAACAACGTGGCTGTCAAGAATTTCCTATCAGGACTAATGGTGTTGCCTTCTTGACTTCATTGGCCGTTTTTCTGGAAAGTAATGTGCAAAATGAACGGCACCAAAAGAAAAATCAAGGCAAAAATAATGTTTTTATTGATGTTTTTTTCCTTAATGGGATTTTTTTCTGTTCATTTCAGAACCCAGGCAACAGAGATGTTACAGTAAATTTATAACAGTAGTTAGGGGTAAAGGGCTGTGCCCAGACACCAAGCAGCTCTCTGTGAAGAGGGCTCAGGGGAGCTGGGTGCCAACAGATCTCTCCCCCTCACATTGCAGCAGCTTATGCTCCTGTCATTCAATCTGTCACTTCAGTGGGGTTTATGTGGCCATTTAGGGACTGATTTTGCCTAATACACATATAGGTGATATCACCTATGCTCACAAATGTATCAGTGCTGGTTTATGGGCTCACATGCTGGAATCATGCAGTCATTGTGCAAGTCTGATTTGTCTCAAAAATTGATGAGGGGTTGGCATTGGCTGCACGGGAACATTGGGAAATGAATCCCTAGGAGACAAGACCCAAGAGGCCAATATGGAGGGCCTGGTGTCTGTTGTGCTGTGGAGGGAGAGTGAAGAAAAGGACAACACAAAGAATCACAGAGTCACAGATTCTCGAGGGCTGGAAGGGACCTGGAAAGCTCATCCAGTACAACCTCCCTGCCAGAGCAGCAGCACCTAGAGCAGGGCACACAGGAACTCATCCAGCTGGGTTGGAATGTCCCCAGAGAAGGAGACTCCTCCTGATTCTTTCTCAAAGGCAGAGGCGGGAGTGCTGGGGGAGATTTGACTCGGGGTTTTAAAGAGCCCGTGAACCACTGCACTCAGCTCAGCGTCTGTGTGCTTGCTTTTGTATGTGCTCATGAAGACAACCAGAAATACTCAGCTTATGATAAAATGGGAGAAGTATTAAGAGGAGGACTTGAGAGTTGGGGATAGAATTGACTTTGGATTGGATTTGTTTTCACGTTGGCACAATCTCTGTTGAGGACAAACCGAAACCGCCCAGAGTGCAACCAGCGCAGCGGTTGGGTTGGTTTGGCCCGTTTTGTCACACCCTGTTTTTTATCTGTTATTTAACTACTTTATCTCTTTTCTTTTGTTGTTGCAGATAAAGAGTTAGGAGTCAGCACGCTAGCGGAAAATGACGACCCTGGTGCTAGGGGCCCCGCTGTCCCCAAAATATCAGGATTAGAAAGGAGTCAAGAGAAGAGCCAGGACAGCTCTAAAGACCCAATACTTGAGCCTGTGGTGCCTAAAGACCCTTGTCCTCAGGTGACGCAGCCCCCGGCGCAGCCGCAGCGNCGCACCTCAGCCGCCGCTGCAGCACGCGCCGCGGCCGCCCTCGCCGCTGCCGCCCTCGCACCCCAACCTCCCGCCCGCGCCGCCGCACCCGGCCCCGCAGAGCCTCTCGCAGCCGCTCTCTGCCTACAACAGCAGCAGCTTAAGCCTCAACAGCTTAAGGTGGGTGATGAAAGGGCTGCGCCCGGGTCTCTGCTGCCGTGGCACCGCACCTGGAGGGAGTGGAGATGGATTAGCTGAGGGAGAGAGGTGACAGCACATTTATGGGAAATAAAGGGGTCTTGGGGTGTTTAAACCTTAGTTTCTGTCCTGAAGTGAGCCAGGAGCTTTATTTCCGACCTGGCATTCCCATGATCTCCTCACACTCTCAAGCACTTGATTAACATGCTTTCACTTCTCCCGCCTGGCACCGCGTACTCGGGGTTTCTTGGAGGGATTTTTATGCAATATAGACCAGGGGCAGAAAACCCCAGTTCCAGCAGGTCGGGCTCCTCTCCAAAGGCTGACTTGCTTTTGCTGTCCCATCCCTGAACGCAGCTTCTGATTTCCCCAGCTGCTGACTTGCAGCTGCTGTGGGCCCAGCTGATAGCCCACCATAAACAGTCTTGCACCAGTGACTTTAAGCCTTAATTTTTTTCCTGCACTGCTGACACCTTACAGCTTTCAGTTCTTTTCCCCTCACCTGGCCACAGTGAGATAAATCTCACCTTTTATAGGAGGATAACAAAGACGAACACGGAGACTAAACAACATGTTCACAGGAGCCCATGACTCTGTAAGTCAGGGACCTCAGGTTTCCCATACCCTAAGGTGCTGCTCTCAGCACCAGGTCATCTTTGCTTGAGCTTGCAGGAGGCAGACAGTGTTTTTCAAGACCCAGTGAATCCACATATTGTGGTCTTTGTAGTTTGTCTAAAGACTGGGAGGTGTTTTAGACTTTCGATTTGTTTTTAACCAAGTTGATACTGCTTGTCTTTATAAGTCACTGCAATAGAATCACGTCGCTGCTTGAAATAATGACAAATAGAATTAAGCACTACATGAGTATGTTGCAAATGCATATTAGCAGGAAATTAAACCTGAAACATTGCAGCCAGCGCAACCACAAGTTTTTATGTTGCTGACTTGCCTGATCTCTTTATGCTGTGGGAGTAGAGAGGCATTAACTGCACAAGAAGCACGTACCCAGTGTTGCCATCTCAACTTTCACATTTTCTGCAGTCTTTCATCTTACTGAGTCATAGCAGGAGAAATTAAACCTCTATTAATGCAGTGATCACTGATTTGGAGCTTCCTCTGCCTGAAAACATAAATCAGAAGCAGTCACGTAGAAAGGACCTGATAATTAAGTAATGAATGCACAGGGCTGATTACTCCCCTTTGTATGTCACTCCTGTGTTGCTGGAGGATGGAATATCAGCCTCTGTACAGAGAGGGAGAATGTGTCTTGGGTTTTGGTATGGAGAGACCACAGGAAGTAAAAGATACTGGCAAAGGTGCAGCAATTGGTTGCAGAAAGGAGTTTCACAGTGGTAGTGGTGGAAAAGCAGAACAGTAACTTGCATTTGAAGTCTGATGTTTAACATGAGCTGTGCAGACCTTGGTGGGGTCGTGTCTGTGTACATTTGGAGCTTTTCTGTCTTCCATGCAACGCTTAATTGCTTTTCTTTTCATTAACAGCAGCAGCAGAAGCAGCACTCCTGCCAAGACTCAGGCCCCTCCTCCACACATCTCTCACCATCCCTCGGCCTCACCATTCCCCCTGTCTCTGCCCAGCCACAGCCCGCTGCACACCTTCACGCCCACCCTCCAGCCCCCAGCACACCCACATCACCCCAATATGTTTGCCCCTCCTACGGCTTTGCCTCCTCCACCTCCATTGACGTCAGGGACACTGCAGGTTCCAGGACACCCCGCTGGTAGCACTTACTCAGGTAAGAGACCTCGTGCAGGGCGGGATGCTGATGCTCTGCTTTGAGTCAGAATAGTTCTTCTTGGTGCATTTGATGGGGGCAGTTGGTTGGGTGGGGAATTTACTTGTTGCTGAATAATTTGGAGTGATATCAAAGCCAAAAGAACCCCACCTAGACATAACCAATGACTTTGTTTCTGCCCTCGGAAGGAGTATTTTTGGAAGGCTTTGCTTTTTCCACATCTTAGGCTTTTTTCTCCCCATGATAAAAACACTCTGGAGGTCCCTTCATGCCCACACAGACCCCGTGACAACCTTTGCCAGTGTCTCTGCTGCTGCTGTGTCAGTGCTCAGCATTCCCTGACTGGAGGGACAGTCTTCAGGGGCTCTATTCCAGAGCTCCTGTGTGTGTGCAGGATTGCCAGGGCATGGGGGATAAGATGTAGGGGTTTTCTTTGTCAGTGGAGAAAACTGTGCTCTTTTAGACTGTGACTGTGGATAGATATAAAGTGTCTGTTCCTCCTAGGTAAGTGAGAGGGAACTGAGGGAAGAAGATGGAGGTTTGTCAGTGCTGGAGTAACGTGGGTTTGTGTCACGGCACAGAGTTCTCACGTTAGCAGCAGCCACTCGATGTTTTCTCACTCCAGCTTGACTGAACCATGTCACCTATTTAGGACTGTATCTATGTCCATACAAATTTAGTGAGAACCTTCTGGTTAATGCTCAGAGGAATGCTGTAGTGAGAACAGGTTTGGTGGAAGAGAAGGAATGGAGATTTTCTCTTGCCCGAGGCCTTTGGGAAGCTCTGAGGGAGCTTTCTTACCCTGTACAGGTTTGTGATTTACCACCAGGAAGTCTGAAATACAGCATTGCTACCACAGCCAGCAAAACTAATGACACAAAGTCTGCAAAGGTCACTGAGCTGACAGAGGGTTGTTTTGCTGTTTGTGTTTCAGAACAAGACCTTCTGCGTCAGGAACTGAACACGCGGTTCTTGGCCTCGCAGAGCGCGGATCGCGGGGCTTCCCTGGGCCCGCCGCCCTACCTGAGGACCGAGTTCAGCACCAGCACCAGCACCAGCACACACACCAACACACACACCAGCACACCTTCACGCCTTTCCCTCACGCCATCCCACCCACTGCCATCATGCCGACGCCAGCACCGCCCATGGTGCGTACCCCAGGCAGAAATGTGAGGATAAGTAGAGCACAACTCTATTCTTTATTACCAAAATGTACAGATTTGGCAGGTTGTGGGGCAGGAAAGCTGAGCTGGGCCATGCTGGGCAGAGGGGAAGGACTGTCCCTTCCTCACAGCCCATGCCAGCACCCAGGGGCTGGGACCTGCTGGTGCTCGGAGCCCTGCGCTCCTTTTTCTGCCTCCCACGGACTTGGGGTTACTTTGAGGAAAGAAAAATCCCAACCAGTTTCATTGGAAACTAATTCTCTGCCTATTTTTTTCCCCTTTCTGTTGGTTGCTAAATACTAGAGAAGTAGTCTTCTATTTTACCAACAGAAGGCAAGGAAATACCAAGTAACTAGTTTGTGCTTTGATCCCTTTGCAGTTTGACAAATACCCTACAAAAGTTGACCCCTTCTACCGTCACAGTGTGAGTTTTACTGCTCGGTTTGAAACTGACTTCACTGCTTTTGTGTGGTGGGTTGGGATCACCACTCACTCAATGGCGCAATGTCCAATCTCTTCCCAAATCATCACTCCAGGATTTTACCATCGTCGTTCTCGGTTGCTTTGGCTTTCGAAGGCTTGTGTTCATGCTGCTTGTTTCTGATAAAGATGCAGTATCAGCCTTTCCAATCAAAAGATCTCTTGCTCATGCACCATTCAAAGACAGGTTTGATGTGCAAAAGATGAGACAGAAGCGCTGACTGATAGATGGAGCAGGAGAGAGCAGCAATTGATTTCATCCCCGTGTTTCAGTTGTGCCGCAAACCCTTAGACTCATATGTTTTTTTTCCTGAGAAACTCAAAATGAAATGACAAACTACCATACAAATCCTTCAGGGATAGGTAATCTAATATTTTTTCCTGATACATCAGATTTTGTTTCACACAATCTGAAAACTTATCCTTCAGATTTCAAAGGCACATCTGATCCGCTGGGCTTGTTACGTTTCGAACGCTCTTGTTTGATGACAGCAACATGAATCCAGCCGTGCACTAGATGTGTGTTTATCTAAGAGCTGCCAAAAATGCTGTTTATTCAAAGGAATTGATTTTAATATTGCAGCTAATTAATTGCAAAGCTTCTGCCCTTAAGGATTTTAATCTACCAGTTCATTTGCTGCTGAGCTATGGGTTGCATTTGCCTCGACATATTGGCAGAGACAGGTATCTGGTTGAATATGACAAGAGCTTCTAAATCCAATAGTGATATTTTGATGAGAGAAGGAGTACTGCATCAGCACTCAGAAATCTGCAAAGCACTTGGCTTTATGTGTTGGTTTTGCTTAGAAGTGGAACTGGGCAAAAAAAACTGGTTAAGATGATGGTGTGATGCTTTGTGCTGCACCAATGAAACACCGTTCCTGTGTGTGAACAGCTTGTGCCTGTAGTACAGATGAATAGCCCTCCTGATTTCTGACACCTCATGTGAGTAACTTGAAGTGTATGAGTGTGTTTGCATAATCAGAGCTCTAGGAGCATCAGGCAAGTGTTAAAGCCTACAATGATCACTTTTACTCAGAAGGGTAATGCTGCTCATTCACATCGTTGTTTGCAACGTTGCACTCTTACTTGCTGAGCTTTCCATGGATTCTAAAGATCCCTTACCATTGGGCATGGAAGGGGAAATAGGTAAAGGAGTTGTAGACAAATAAAGCACAGAAGTTGCCATGTAATGTAGGAAACATTGCAGAAGTGTCTGCTTTTCAAATTCAGCGGTGTAATCCCATGCAAATCTGGCACTTCCCTGAACTGCAAAGTCCATGGGCTTCCCCTCTTCAAGTGAGGTGAGATGAGGCCTTGCTGGGTTCCCCGTTAGCCCCCGAGCCTCACATCAGACCCATGTGCCTCCCCTGCCCTTCCCTGGGGAAGGTTTGTCCTTGGGCAGTGGTTGTAGAGTAATGACTCTTGCACCTGTAGGTGTTTACCAAGCTAATGCCAGATCAACACGATGGCTACAGGTGACACTGGGTTAACAAACTCTCCTGAGCTACAGTGAGGGTATTTCACTCAGGGTGTTGTAGTGCTCTCTACTACCATGGCTGTGGCTTGCAGAGGTAAGAGAGGAGCTGCTTGTAGCAGTTTCCTATGCAGCTGCAGCATCAAACACAGACTTTTGCTGGATTAAGTGCTTTCCCAATTGGGCTTTTCTGATCGAAGAGATATACTGTGAAACTGTGGCACTTCTATAGACCTTTTTCTGGTGACAAGAGTCTCCACTTAGAGATCCACACCAGCAGTTCAGATCTCTTAAAATAAAAAAGCTGGCAAAGTTTTACAGCTTGTAAGTGAACTTTGCAGGAGAACAAGGTCTGTTTGAGAGTTAAAATCAATGTATGTGAGAACAGAGCGCTCAGCTCACGTAGAAGCACACGTAGAGATTTAAACCAGTTTTCTTCCTTGGTATCTTTGATTTTACAACCATTTCTTTTAGAGGGAGGCATTACTTGTACCTGCACTTAAAGCTGGGTCTAGTTTGGGGTCACATTGCACCTGACCCCAAGAAAGCCGTGGGTACTACATTGTGCCCTGAAGGAAGCTCGAGAGAGAAAATGTCACTCAAAAGGGAGGGAGAGGAAGGTAACATTATGGAAGATGAATTTTTGACAGCTGCAGGAATTTAACTGATACAGAGAGATCCTGGAGATAGAATATCTGTATTTTATTAATAATTCTGACCTTGAGGAAGGGTCACATTTAATTAACTTGGCAGTTGTTACAGAGCTCTAAGGAAAGCACAGCCAATAGAGTGTTAAGCATCACATCTCTTCCCATCATTTGGAATTAGCCCATTACACACAATTAAATGTAGAAGACACTGGAGGATTTGAAACACATTTTACTCATTAAAAGTTATTGTAAATGAGGACACATGTCTCAGTGATTTCTCAAATGCCTACAGGTCAGTATCAACTAATCTAAAAATGCTTTCTGCATCACTGAATGGAGCAGGTCCAAACTGCCTGGAATGTAAGACAACACTAGACGTGTGTTACAAAGGAGACTTGGTACCATGCTTTTAAACCAGGAGTACCTTTTGATACCTCTACAATACTGAAGTATTTTCTCAGCTTTCAGTAAGGACAATATGAATAAATGACCTTGCAAGAGGAGCTAGTGGAAGGAAAACCAAGAAGAGCACATGTGTGTGGCTGGGATAAGCAGATTCATCACACCAATGCGATGGCGGTTGATGCTGGGCTGTGATTTTCCCAGTGTTTTCCCACTCCACAACGTCCAGTCTTTTACTTTGCCCAGTCCTGCTTCTGTTCAATTGGCCATTAACTCATTGATTTTGATCTTAAAAGTAGCATCTGGTAGATGGATTTCGGGTCAGCTGTGTTCAGAGGTGACTTTGTATCAGCCAGGTTGCTGGGTAGCAGCCCTCTCCCGTTAGATCCTGAGGCTTCACAGTGAGAGCGTGTTTGGAGTGGGATGCTTTCAACCCCTGGCTCCTACCAGGGAGCAATTTCCTGTGTAATCTCAGCATTTTCTGTGAAATGGGGCAAGTTAAGAGTGTTACAGCATGAGTAAAAGATGCACAGCCGGGCAGCAGAGGCAAGATAGGATTTGGTGTCAGGCTTTACCTGTTCCTTTCCCCTGGGTTTGTTTGCATAAGCACAGAACTGCTTGTTTTTTACTTTCCCCTTAATTCTCTCAGAACAGACACGTTGGGATCAGTGAGCTCAGTGGAGATGTGTGCTTTTTTGTCTTTATAAAAACAGCATCCCTAAATTTGGGGGACAAGTGCTGCCTCAACGTTGTGTTTAGATACTACTTGTGAATGAATCGGGTTGTCTCTCTGCTAACATCAGATGTGGCAGGATGTCCTCTCAGACAGCATAATGAAGTCAGACTTGGGCATGTTGTCCTCATTTCCTACAGACACCATTAATGTCCCAGTGTACTAATGGAGTTCTAATGATATGATATCCTAGAACCTGTAAGGCTCTTCCATTCAAGCAGTGGTTTACTGAGTCTTACTTGTCTCAGTGTTCTGCCTTTTCTCTTGAAATGGCTTGTAAAGTGAAACCATTTAAAACTTGGATGTGACTTTAAAACGAATAGTTTTGGGGAGGGGAAGTCCAGGGGACAGGTGGCTGCTTTGTGGGTTTGGAACTGCTTTTAAGCTCTAAACGTCATGACATTTGTGAACATCTCATTGACTGCTTTAACTAACATTGTTGCGACCAGATCACTTCCCAGCTTTCTCCATGTCCCATCTCCCTGATACACTGCAGGGATGCTTTCTCTGCTTTGTTCAGCTTCCTGGCTTCGTTTGGATGTGCACTTGTGTTTATGTCCTTCTCTCTCTTTGTTACAGCTGTTTCACTCCTATCCTCCAGCTGTATCAGGTATTCCACCCATGATCCCTCCCACTGGCCCCTTTGGCTCACTACAAGGAGCATTTCAACCCAAGGTGAGAAATACTCAAAGCCACCGGTGTGCTGAGCTACGTCAGGCTCAGGGTCAGTGTGGGGTTCAGCTTCTGAAGCAGCTGAGATCTGAGCTGTAGCCTAATTCCACGAAGGACAATTGGCTCTTTCTACATGTACTACAGCGACAACTTCTTTCTCATTGGGTTGAGATACATAGATCACAGAAATACATCCATATAATGGCATGGTTAACTTGGGAAGCAATAGAATTAGTTCTTAGTGTGCATTGATGTAAGGTCATGTGAGAATGAAGATTTTAAGAAACCATGATCAGGATTGTTTGCTCATTTCCATAATTACCTCCCAGCTCCACCACGATGCAGTGCCCTGCTTCAGTTCTCCCTTCTGTGACAGCCAAGGGGAGAGAAACGTGACGAGTTTGGGGGCTTTTCTCTTTTGTTTTCATGAAGTCACTCTTGATTTCGAAGTGGAAGGAAATCATGTTCTGTAGACTGTGGTCTTTGCAACTGAAGACTGAAATCAGGACTGAAATTTCTGCAGAGAAGACACCTCCTTTCTTAAATTGGCCCATCCACTGTAATGACTGAATATGTAAATTGCAGTTCATTAGTGGGATTCTTCGTATGGATGCTAATCAGACTGTTAACAACTCTGTTACTTAATTGTTAGCTATACCGTCACTGATTTCTTTTTTGCTTCACTTTAATGTTGGAAGAAGCTCTGTCTAAATGTAGTTTGAGGTTTTCTATTTTCCCCCAAAGCTGCATTTTGTTACTTTGGCTGATTATTTACATTCCAGTCATGGGAAAAGCTTCACTTCTCCCTGATATCTGTCTGGTAACAGTTCCTTGGGGATGGAGCTCAGATCCTTGTACAGTGACTGAAAAGATCATGCTTTATGTGCTTAAAGCCAGAGTAGTAGATTTGGCCAGTTCCAGTGCAGTATTGATAAACAGCAGAGCACAAGCTTGGTCCTGCACATGCTGCTTTAGATGCTGGATCATAAGCACGTTGTTGATTGTCCATTGTAAACAGTCACCATTCCCTCACGTGTTTTGGCAGTGTTAATGATAAACAAGTGTTATTTTCCACTTGTTGTTGATCTTATGCATTGTGTTACTCATTAATTCTGTCTTTCCTTGTATTTCCAGACTTCCAATCCTATTGATGTTGCAGCCAGACCTGGAACTGTCCCACATACCCTTCTACAGAAGGATCCACGGGTCTGTACAAAATGTTACATTTTTCTGAAGTAAAGCTGTTCCTCCTGAAAGCCCCAAATGCTGGTGCGACCAAATTAACACTCTGACGCTAAAGCTTAGTCTGAGCTGGTTTAGGTCAATGAGGACTAGAGGAGTTGCATGAGAACAGTTGAAATCCTGATCCTTCCTTCTCTTTATTGTTAGCAACAGCATGTGGATGGTGTGCACCCTTTGCACCCTGACAGCCCCACCAGCCCCAGGGACAGCAGCAAATTGTGTCCCATTGCACGTGGGAATGCACAAACCTGTTTCAAGATTTGTGTTTATGCTCTGTAGTTGTTTTTAATGTGGGTAATGACAGCTATTCCCTTGGCTACTGTAGCATTGATTGCACCAGTGAAATGCAGATGTACTTTGTCGATCACTCGGTGCCTCTGAATCTTGGAGTTGTAGTGTATGTGAACAGCATTTATGGTCTCAACCTTTCCTGTTCTTTGCAAATGAAGTGTTGTTTGTGTGGTTGAATCAATATACATTGTTTGCAACGAGGAACATCATGCAGTCATGTCTTTAGCAGAACTGTGACAAAGACAATGGGGATCTCTCCTCAGAAATCCATGCTGTGTTGTGGCCGAACAGCAGAGCCGTTTTCTTTGGCTTATGCCAAGTTCCAGGACTTTGGTTTGCTCTAAATTGGTGCTGTGGTTGAGCTTTATACCAAAAAGAACCTTGTTTTTCGTTTCTTGTTTATTCTGTCTAATGGAAAAGATAACTAGAGCCTCCCATCTTTAATTTGTTTAGCTTTATGCTTCCTTCCAACTGTAGTGTAGTTTCGATTACTTCAGGATGATGCACTGTGCCATCACTGCATCTGCAAAGCACCTCTCACACGTGTAAATCTCCTGAAGGATTACATTTCACAAAAGAAAACCCAAACCAAATGAGAAATACACAATAAATGGAATTTATTTTCCAGCATTAATTGGTGAAAAATGAGCAAAAAAGAATAAGAAAATAATCTATCCCCAAAAAATCACCCCAGGCCACACACAGAAACAATAATGAGAACACTGGGTTTTTATCCAGCCCCTGTTTACCAACAGCTGTTGCAGTGTGAAAAATATATCAGACAAAGCCCCTCTGTGAAAGAAAAGGCATCAGGCAAGCAGTCAGTCAGTCAGTCATGGCTGGTGGGACATTACAAGTCAAGGGCCTAATGCCAGAAGCACTGGACTGACAGAGTCACTGTTTTGCAGGGGCACGTCTAAAACTCCATTCCAGCCCGTTCCAACCCAGTTCCTGGGATAAAGCCTGTGAAAAGGGCCTTGTCCACTCTCCAATCTTCTCACCGGCCAAGCAGCTTTGACAGATGAGAGCAGAAGTTTGCCCAAAGGATAGATCTGTGGTTTTTTTCTTCAGGATGGTTAACCACCCATTTTTGTAGCATTAAATTAAGAAACTACTGCTGATGCCAGAGGACAGAGCTCTCTGTGTGAGCGTTGTTTAGTTACTTGTCAAAACTCCGGTCCAACAGCCGAGGCGGGAGAGAGATCGGCTCGAGTACGGAGGCTGAGGACTAATTATTACCCGAAAGGGCTTCATTTGAAAGTAAAATGATAGCATTTTAATTCCATCTCTTAATGAAGCAATAGAAATTTGTTAATTAGAGCAATTGTTTGAGTGACAGGCATGTAACCAAGCTGTCATTTCTTCTTCACAGTTGACAGATCCATTCAGGCCCATGTTGAGGGTAAGAAATCTTCTTGTGGTACCGTTTGTCAAACTCGTCTCAGTCCCACCGGGTTGATGCAGCAGATTAATTGCAAAGCTTGGGCATTTTACCCTGTGTTTGCTGAGCAGCGTGGTCACTCCTTCTGTGTGTGTATCTTGGGGGTCACTAGAGGAAAAATACTCAGTTAAGTTCTCTGTTTTTCTCATGCAACTCCCTAGCATGAGGACTGGAGGTTAAATATTGATCAGCCTTCTGTCACGCTGGCTGATAAGGTTTCCTGAGCCAAATCCTAGAGACCTGCCCTGTCAGTGTTCCCTTCTCATTTCACTGCAGACTGAAAGGGTTTACTTTTTATTATTTACCCTGTGTTTTCAGTGTTATTCAGTATCTCTTACTCAGGTATCTCACTGTCAAGCATAGACAGACAATCCTCTCCAAACTCTCAGTGTTTCAGAAGCGAGGATCAGAACACCCAGTCTGTCAGTCATCCAGAGGGGATTTCTTGTTAGTTTTTCAGCCTGTTCAAGAAAGTCTGGATTTTGATGCATCCAACCAATTGAACTTATTAAATGACTGGCACAGCCAGTTGCTGTGAATAAGCAAAATGCTTGAGTTTAGGGGGGAGTATGTGCAGAGATGCCTTCTGGTTTTTGGAGAGTTTAGTTGTTAGTTGACCTACACAGAAGACACATGCTGTAGTTTGTGAAACATTAAAGTTACCAGAAGCTTGAGGAACTTCTTGAATTTCTGTGATTACTTTTAAATCGGCAGAAATTGGTAGCTGTGTAGGTAACTACAGACGCCTGAATAACAAGACTGGAGAAAATGTATCCTGAATGAGGCTTTTCTTCAGACAAGATTTCCAGATGTCCTGGAAAGGGAGTGCAAAATCAACAAGAAAATCCAAATAGTGCTGTGGCTCTTTCCTTCCTCTCTTCCACTTTGACTTAAAAGCATGGTGACAGGAAGGATGCAACGAGCCTTCCCAAACAGGATGAATTGACCGACCTCCATTTTTGTCAGCAGGTTTCTGAGACAAAGTTTTGGAGGTACAGGCCAACAATTTCATGAGAGAGTAGAGTTCATTATGAAAACCAGAGTGGTTTTTTTTAAAGTGCTTTTCATTTTCTTCTCCTGGTGGAAAGGCCAGTCTCAGAACAGCTGCCCTTTTGGAGATGAGCTCAGTGTACAGCTGTGAAGCACTCCAGCTGCTCAGTAGGAGTCAGTTCCCCTGATGGCAGCAACACAAGCTGCCATCTCAGAGTGTGTAAAACCCCAGCATGAGTTTATCTGGAGAGGAGAGTGGCCAGGAGCATTCCTGGATATCCAGATAAATAGCACAGCAAGAGACAAAGTCTGCATTTGTGTTTTTCCACGGGGGATGGAGAGGGAAGGCACTGCAGGGACACCCTTTGCTTTCAGTTGTCTTGGCGTGGGGAATCCCCCTGAAACAGCACAGGCCTCAGACCTGACAAGAGTTGCTACAACTGGAATAAAGCAGCACAGGTTTTTGAGAATCACTGATTTGTGTCCTGTCCTTTTGTTGTTTTTTTTTCCAGAAGCCTGGGAAGTGGTGTGCTATGCACGTTCACATCGCCTGGCAGATATACCATCACCAACAGAAAGTCAAGGTCAGTCTTGGGGCACGCCTGACTGCAGCTCAAGGGCACAGTGCAAACCTGTGAGAGGAGCAGTTTGCCTCTCACTGTTGGCTATTCTGTGCCACAGTTAATGCCTCATTCAAGTAACCATACGTAGCATTACAACATAACCTTCCATGTCATAGTGATGGCATGTTGAAATTAAAAACCTAAAGGCAGAGTCTCAAAGGAATGACTGTGATGCCCCGGAGCAAGGACACCAGATTTGAGGCAATAACAAGTAGTTTGGAGCTAGGAAGAGCTAAATATGTGTACCTGTGGGCTACCACATGGCTTTGATTTATGACTCGGGACACAAACACATCAAGATTTGATCTTTGTAAGTCAGGAGAAACCAGGCACGTGTATCCTATTCCTCATATTAATGTTCATGGACAGAAGAGGGCACAGGAAGGTTTCTCCTGTCCCTCCAGCATGGCTCCACAGGCTCCCATAGGTCTCTTTTCACAACCCATCTCACAGCTGAAGGCTGGTGGCTGCACATGTCTGGGCTGGTCAGGCAACAGCCTCTCTCCAAGTGATGTTACCCAGACACTGGCTCATTGCACCCAGAGTAAAAGGGTGGAAGTCTTTCCTTTGTTACATGTGCTTCGAGACTTCAGGGCTGTGGCCAGTGTGTGCTCTGCCGAAACACGTGTAAGAGAAAAACCAAATGATTTGTACATGTCATGGCTGGGGCATTCCCATTCTTTGCACATGGACTCCATAGGAAGGTTTCTTTCCCTTCATGATATTTTCACTGCGCTTGTCACCAAAGAGTTCAGTGTTGCTCCTGAAGCCTTTCAGTAGGTCAGGAGAGGTTGATGGTCTCTTGTTCATACTTGTACTTCAGGAGTCAATAACTTGTGTTAGAAAGTAAATTTAACAAGGAGTTTGCACTTTGCAGTCTGTGTATGCAATTGAATTCTATAAAGTAGTGCTATAGGAACATGAAGATGTTGAACAGCTACTAAAACCTGCAGCTAATAGGCTTTAAAAATAACCCTTTTAAACAAGGTTGACAGGTTAATTTGCTGCAGCAGACATATCTCTTTTCTTTGCTTCCTTATGTTTCCCCTGCTAGTGATCTTCATTTATCTTCCCATTATCAAAAAAGACAAGATTATAGACTTGGAGAGTTATATGTCCCTTTTCAAAATTATTTTATGGAAAAAGTATTTTCCTGAAATGAAATTATTATTCCCCTGCTGTCTGTGTCCTTTGGATCTGCCTCCATTTGATATTCAGAGAGAGGTCACACCAGTGTATTTATAACTCATATTAAATGCCACTTTCATGCAGCCATTTCTTTCACCTCATACTTTCCTGTCTTGCATGTTAAAAAAAAACACCCAGGAATAAAGCCCAGAAGTGCAGGAAAAAATGTTACTTGACTTTTTGAGTCGTGAGTGATGATCACCTCAAGAATATTTGGGAAATGTGTTTCGCTGTCTCAGTTCAGTCAGAAAATCAGGTGTGGTGTGGAGTCAGGAAGGCAGGTTGGTTTGTGGGGTGGGCTGTCAGACACACGTGCAGGGAGGAAGCCTTCCCCTCTCATGCACTCATCAAGAGGGAAGTCTCTACCTGGAGGCTCTTACAGAACTATTTCTCCTTCCAGCCCAAGGTTGTGAAGGCAGCTTTTTCTTCTGCTGAATCTGAAGACACTGCCTGACTGTAGAGCAGGGAATAAGATGTATTTACTCAGAGATGTCAAGTTTGCATGCAGTGCCACCAGACTGCTTGCAAAGTGTGGGATGGTTTGGCCTGCCAGTAATTGCTTGCAGAGGGCAAGAGCAGACAGTGAACGAGCAGGCAAGATAGGAGACGTTCAAACACAACCTTCCTGACCCCAGGAAAAATTGTGTGCAGCTGGGGATGCTGTTTGCCTGCCTGTACCTCTGCACTAAGACACAGCTCAGCCCTGCATAACCTACCTGCACATCCAGGGAGTTTGCAGATAAAGGCAGGGCTGCAGACTGGCTCTGGGCACAGAGCAATTTCACACTCCTTAGATTGACCAGAGTGTTACTGGCCTGGATTCAAGACACAATTTTTATGCCATAATTGTCCCTCTCTCTTTTAGCAAAGCCCTTGTGGCCCAGTCTAACATGCCATGAAATTAATGCAGACATTTACATGGATTTTAGTGGGCCCTGAGTTAAGGTGTTAGACATTTGCTGCACTTCCAATACATGAGTAAGGATTAGCATCACGAGGGCTGCTCCCCTCAGCAGCATCTGGGGATCAAATAAACCTGATCAATTTTCCTTAGCACTGTTTTAAGGTAAACCAACACATTCAAAAACCTTGTAACCCATCCATGATATTCCTGTTCCTCTTCAGACAGGGGATGTTTTTCATGATTTAGAGCGGCAGCATTCATACAGCTGCAAGGAAAGTTTCAGACAGCTCTTGCTCTTCTGCCAGAGGAAGGCCTGTCAGAGGCTGAGAACGTGGTTGCTGGAAAGAACAAAAAGGGATCACAGCATAAAAATTTGGCACGGAGGTTTCAGCTGAGGCATTTGTCATTTCTGAACTGGTTTTCATTATTAAAGCACTGCAGTGTTACTTCCTTAAAAGACATGACCTCAGCTTGGCCACTTTTGCCATTTCAGTGTTGTGGCAGGTTGTTATCTCAAAACACTGACAAAGCCTTGTTGGGTTTTTTGCCTTTGTTTTTTTACTGTCCTCACAGCTACAGAGACACGTTACCAGCACCTGAAAAACAGCTACTAGGCATGCACATTAACTTGGTCATAACTTTTTAATATGCATATTTATATCACTGTAATAGTCTGTACCCTGAGCTGGCACAGTGTTAAGTCCTGATTTATAAAGCATGGCGTGCTCCAGAGTTACTGCTCAGATCTGCTGGTTTGATGCTCCACCTTTGTAAATCCTTTCAGCTGACCTGCACAATTAATCAGCAGCTTGTGTTTGGGGAGCTCTGGCAGCACAGAGGTTGGGGATTTGGTTTTCCTCTTCATTCTGTCAAACTACTGAAGTAGGGACCACTGAAATGAGCACAGGGCACCAAGAGCCCGTCCTTTGTCCACTTAGCATCGACAGCACAGCTACCTCAGCAAGTTTATCTTACCAAGGCAGCCAGCTGGTTCCAATGCCACGTGAATAACCACAGGGACATACAGGGCTTTGACTTCTGAGTGCACACAGTCGAAGTGGGACTCAATTCTTTAGACTTTATCTGTGACTTGATCTGTTTTAGCCTCCCTTGCAGTCTGAGGCACTGGAAGATGCACAGCAGCAAGTGTTTCTTGATTGCAGCTTCCCATTGCAAGTGAAGGGTTCTGGTGCCCTTACCCTGGCTGTGCTGTGGGTGTCTGGCAGGGGGTTGCTGTGGTGGGCAACACTTCCACTGCCACCCAGCCTCCTCCTCTTGATGCTTCCACCCAGTGTGTAACACTCCTGCTCACCTGAGATCAGCTCCAAACCAACTGTTATTTTAAGGCAGACCTATTCCCACACCTGAGCTGGGTCTGAGGCCTCTTTCAAAGGCTTTTCTATTTGTCTCTAAGTGGGGTCTGTGCTGCAGGGCTTTGCACCAGGGGGATGGAGGAGAGCTGATGTGGAAACACTTAAAATGTGCAGGAAATGTGCATTGAGAGCCTGAGATTTTCTCTCTCTGCCTGAGACCCCCCTTTCAGGAAACCAGATGTGATCTGTGCTTGGAATCCCAAAAACTAACATTCTTGTTGAAACACCAGTTAGTTTGAATGCATTGCTGTACCCACATAATTCTGAAAGTGCCTTTTAATGTCATCTTTCAGGACAGTCTCTTCCAAATCCTATTTTTCCATTGCAGAAGCAGATGCAGTCTGATCCTCACAAGCTGGACTTTGGCCTAAAACCTGAGTTCCTGAGCAGGCCACCGGGCCCCAGCCTCTTTGGAGCCATTCACCACCCCCATGACCTGGCCCGGCCCTCCACTCTCTTCTCCACAGCCAGTGAGTAATGAGAAGTGAAATCTCCTCTTTATGGTGTGCTCATTAAAATGCTGACACCTTGCCATGTTAAAAGGAGATTTCCCATATGCTTTGGCTTATGAGCTGTCTGCAAGGCATGCCAGGGACTGTTAGTGTATGTGAGAAATACTTCTAAGTCATTCTCTGTGCTTTTAAAGAAGCTCAACCTGCTGAAAAGCCATGCAGGTAGTAAATGGAGGAATGTTTCTTCTACAGTGATGTCCAGTGCATCATGGAGATAACAGGTTGGAAATCAGATGTATTTTACATGCTCTTTTTAATTCTGTGCTGAAACATTCCCCCAGCCCCACCCCTTGTGCTCTGTTCAGAACTGAATTTCTGTTCAGAAAAGCTGATGCTCTTTGCACAGGATCCTGACCTGAGAGCCTCTGCCCAGTGTAGAGCAGTCTCTGCTCTCCTGAGCTGCTGTTTCAGAAATGACAGTCAAGCCTAGAGCACGGCTTGAGTCCCTGTCTGAGCTTTTGCAGGAATTCACCCTTGTGCTTTGTTTTGGCAGGTGGGGGGCACCCGACTGGCACTCCGTTCGGCCCACCACCTCACCACAGCAACTTCCTCAACCCAGCTGCTCACTTAGGTATGTTCCCTCTGCAACTGACTAATGCTGAACACAACTCAGGAACAGGACACATGGTCTGGTGAGGCCATCAAAGGTTTCCCACGGGGAGTCTCTTTGAGGATCTGCTTGCCTGACCTTTACAGATGGTGCATTTAGCCCTTACCCAAGCAGCAGTTCTAAATACAAACAGTGGTGTCACTGACAGCAAGTTGGGAAATAACCCTGAAAGCAGTCTGGATGGAGTCCTGCATCCAGCTCTGGGCTCCCCAGCTCAAGAGACACAGGGAACTGTTGGAGAGGCCAGCACAGGGCTACTAAGATGCTGAGAGGACTGGAGCATCTTTTCTATGAGAAAAGGCTGTGAGACCTGAGGCTGTTTAGTCTGGAGAGAGAAGGCTGAGGGGGAACCTTATCAATGCTGATAAATACCCAAAGGGCAGGTATCAAGAGGATGGGGCCAGTCTTTGTTCTGTGGTAGCCAGTGACAGGACAAGGGATAATGGGCACAGGCTGGGACACAGGAGGTTCCACTGGCACAGGAGGAGAAACTCCTTTGGTGTTGAGGTGAGGGAGCCCTGGCCCAGGCTGCCCAGGGAGGGTGTGGAGGCTCCTGCTCAGGAGGTTTCCAAATACACCTGGACACGTTCCTGTGCCCCCTGATTAAGGGGAGCTTGCTTGAGCAGGTGTTGAGCTGGGTGAGCTTTGTAGGGCCTTTCCAGCCCCCACCGTTCTTGGGTTCTGTCAGAAGAGCAGAAGGGCTGGTTTGGCTCCACTCTTGTCATGTTTACAGCTACTCAAAAAAAAATGCCTTAAGGTTAAGGCTTTGGTTCACAAAGGTGATTCTTTCCCTAACTCCTGCTTAGATGCCTGCTTAAGTGAGTGGGAAATGTATCCTTAGAATCTTGTTACCTGGCCTCAAATGTTTCTGTTAGTGACAATTAGCAAAACAGAACCACCTAAGTTACCAAATGATGTTCTTTCCCTTCTAACTTACTGATGTTGTAATTAGAGGCTCTGCTGCCTGTGGGATCACCCCAGACCAAGGATCTAGATTGGCATTTTGTTTTGCATAGGGAAGGATTCAGGAGGGTCACCAAGCTGATACAGCAGGCTCACAGTGTAGGTTTGTCATTCTACACTGAGCTGCCTGTAGAAAGTGCTGGGCTTGATCTTCCTTTCCTCTGTGCTGGTACTTATCAGAAACATTTCATCCAAATTAATAGCCTTCTCCAAAGTAAAGTGAGAAGGAAATCTGCTTCATGTGACTTACCTATGCCCTGTGTGCATTGTTTACTAAAAAGCTCCATCCCACTATTTTTCAGTCCATCTTAGTTTTTCATACAGTATTTGCAGTAAATATCAAGAGAATTACTAAATGTTCAGGTCAGCAGGACATGCCAGTGTAATGGGACCCTTTATGTCCTGACTGTGGTTTAGCAGGCATGGCCTGAAGGTGTTTGGAGCACGGTTGCCAGAGGTAATAATAATCTTGCTAGCCAGGGATGTTTCCTGAGAAAGACCATGGAATTGAGTTGGAAAGGAAGAAAAGGAAATGAAAATGGAGATGTTTGCAGGTCTTAAATGAAATAGCTACTTAGGCTGAAGTACAGGCCTCAGTACCAGCTATATTTGAACATCTCATTTTTCTTTGAAGGGGAAGCTTTTCTAGTCAGACAGTCCCATGTACGCTGCCCCTGAGGAAGGTACCGTGTGTCTGTCTGTGGCCCCCCAGTGCTGGGTGCTGTGCTGGGGAGGAAGCAGGGGGCTGGGCAGCCAGGGGGCTGACACTCAATGCTGGGTGTTCATTAGTACATGCCAGGGAGCTGCAGCTCTTGCTTTGCTTTGCAGAGCCTTTCAACCGACCGGCTTCCTTCAGCGGCCTCACTGCGGTGGGCAGCAACGCCTTCGGGGGACTCGGGAACCCCACAGTCAGTGAGTAACCTCTTTGTTTATCAACTCTTGTTTGCTGTGTAATTCAGGATATTGAGTGATGATGGCGGTTTGCTGTCCTTTTTTTTACTAGTTGCTCAGCCTGCATACCACTAAGAGGTGGGAAGCTGAAAAGTGACCTTTTTTTTTCTTCTAAATAACAGCATTTTTTAGTCATCAGTGAATTATTTTCTGTTGGTTACTTACTAGTTTGGGTTCACCACAGTGCTAAATGTCACCATTACATTATTCAGTCAAATCAACCAACCAAACAAGAACCTAGGAGTCTAAGGAGTTTGTGACATTTCCTATGGTGTAATTGCATGTTCAGAAACAGTCAATGTCTGCAGCATCCCTAGCTGTGGATGGGAACTTGGCTTTTTTCTTTCCTCACTGGTAATCCAGGACATGTGCCTGGAAAAGATCACTAACCTGCATTTATTTGTCCAGGATCATCAACATTTCTCTAGATTTGGCCAGTCACAAAAGTTCATCCTTTAAAAAGTCACTCTCTTTCTCCATCCTTCAAATCTGGCATGATTTCAATCCCTTATGATTGTAGTTTGGTTCAGGATCAAATGTAACAAGTTCCATTGTTGGTAACACATAGAATGGTAACTTCCTGATGTCTCCCAAATATTTGGAAGGAGGATCATTGTCACTTGTATCTTATTCTGTCATCCCCTGTCAATTTTATCCACAGCATTTCCCTTTCCAATTAAAACAGCTGTCAGATGCCTGCCCATTTTTTAGGAATGAGACCCTCTAATGAATCTCTGTTAATTTCCTTTCCTTTTCCAGCTCCCAATAATATGTATTCATTTTAACTCTGAGTGCTGTAAAAGTTGTTTTGGTAAGTACCTTCACTAGAGCATACCTTTTTCTTAAACCTTTTTGTTTTCCACTTCACCATTTCAGCACCCAACTCAGTGTTCGGCCACAAGGATGGCCCCAGTATGCAGAGCTTTAGCAACCCTCACGAGCCCTGGAACCGACTGCACCGAACTCCTCCTTCGTTCCCGACCCCTCCGCCCTGGCTGAAGCCAGGAGAGCTGGAGCGCAGTTCATCTGCTGCAGCTCATGACAGAGATAGAGATGTAGATAAACGAGACTCATCTGTTAGTAAAGATGACAAAGAAAGGTACGAAAAGAACACTTCCAAGAATTGTCTAGTTCAAAGCTTGGGGCTCTGTTCCGCTTTTAACCCTTCCCAGCCTGGCACATCTTTAAACCAGAGCTTCAGCAGAGGGGCACCTGGGGAGCTGACACTGCTGCTGCCTGCAACACGAGGCACTGAGGAAGAGGCAGGTTTCTAACCCAGGTGTTCCCTGCTGCATCTGTTTCTCTTCTCACTTGCACTGCGCTTCAGCAGAAGGAGCTTTGCTCAAGCAGAGTTCAGGCAGCCTCAAGTGAGAATAGACTCAGCCCCACACACCTGGTGGGTCACCTTTGTCCTAGGCCTTTTGAAGACTTAAAGTGTAGATAGGTGCCTGACAGGATGCAAAGAAAGATGATAAAGTCCATCAGATGCGTATCTGCACCTTCCTGTTTTTCAGTGACTGTGTAAATTGGACCTTGTCTGCAAAACAAATGATGCTTCCTCCCTCTTCAAAGCTGGGTTCCCCAGAGGGGCCACTGGAAAAGCTGTAACATTCTGACACTGGATGTGTCACGTTCCAGTACCACAGTACATTTCAGTGCATGCAGGTCATTAACTGAACCTCAGTTCCCCTCAAAAAAAAAAAAAAAGCCACACCCCCATGCACTGCTGTTCCACACCTTCAAGCATAGGGGTTTTTTTCAGTGTTGGACATGGACTTGCACGCTGGCATGTCCAGGCTGGGAAGGGTTAATGGAAAGTAAAATCTGGTCATATATGATTTTTGTCAGGACTGTTCCCATTGTCCAGTTGACTCAGTAGCAATTCCTCTGAACATATTAAGTACCAAATTTTAAGAATTTGCCATTCAGCAAGTGTCATGCCTTCCTTGAAAAATGCAGAGAGGCTGATTTCAGCTGTTTCAGTTGTGGCTTAATGGCTTTTCCTGTTAAGTTTGCACATGACTTCAGTACATAATGGCTATTTGTTTCTAATTTCTTTTTTTTTTAACATAAAAGAATATTTAGGAGATGTGCTTTTCTGACTTCTCTGTCACTAACCCAAAAATAAGCATTAGTAGCCTTTTCTAAAAGAAGTTATGCTAACACATTAGATATTCTAAAACTACATTGAAGAGCTTTTTCTATGTTGTTGTAAAATGTGAAGAGCAAGTCAAACTAGAGATCTTTTCACCTACATTTTCCATTTGGAATATTTTCTGTTTGGTAGCATAGCTTCATTATTTTCATGTCTGGTGTTAACGCTTCGAGATAAATTGCTGTTACAAATTGGGGATTCTGTCCTGCAAAATGCTTAAGCATGTGAGTAACTTTACTGGCTTGAATGGCAAAGCATTTTAGTTACTGATGGTATTGGGTAGTCTTTAGAATTATGTGGTTATTTATTTCAGTTGCTGTTTTCTTGTGTTCTTATGAAGTGTTCCTGCTGAAGAAAATCCCTTTCTAAAATATGTCCCTTGCAAGCTGCTTTGTCATTGCCTGAACTCCATATCATAGCTCAGAACATACTGCTTTGTAATAATTCCAGAGCTTAAAAGCAAGTGCCATTCATACTCCATACTCTCCACACTTACCAGTGTAGTACAAGAGTGGATTTGCTGAACTAGTGTTGCATCCATCTGCGTGGTTGTGAAGAACTCTACTTTTCATTATGCTCAGGCTGTTGCCTGTATGAGAAGATGCGGGAAATCTCTTCCTGGAGACAGGCTCCATAAGTAGATAATGTCTGAAGTAGCTTGTGAACCTCTCATACTTATCTTCAGTGCCACCCAGGGGAGAGGATGTAGCCCTGGTTTCTAGTTGAGGTCCCAGACTCTGTTACCTATTTTAAGCAAGTTTTCCCAAACGAGAACTGGGAATCACACCTGGAGGTATGATTGCATCTCAGAATCATCCTGTCATCAAGGGTCTAGCTTTATCAGCCCCCAAACAGGCTATCTAGACAAAGGCATTCAGCTAGATTTCTTCTGTTATCAGTGGAAAGGTACCTCAGAGGTACTTCTCATCTTGTCTCTTCCCCATCTAAGATAGGGTGCAGTGAATTGCTGGTCACTCTTCTTAAATCAGCTGTTACTGCAGCTCCCTGCCAGCAGATGGAGAGAGGGGAAATCCCTCAGATAGCTTAGAGAACCTGGACCAGGCTGCCCAGGGAGGGTGTGGAGGCTCCTTCTCTGGAGGTCTTCAAATCCCACCTGGACACGTTCCTGTGTGACCTGATCTGGGTAGATCTGCTTTAGCAAGGCGTTGGACTGGATGATCTCTAAAGGTCCCTTCCAACCCTCACCATTCTGTGATTCCTTCTCAGTGGTATTTGGTTTAAATATGCCACCGAGTAATCCCATTCTAATCATGACATTTAATTGTATGTCATCATATATCTATGTATATGTCATATACATATAAAAAACACATATCAATAGCCTGTTGGGATAATGTCATGACTAATTGAATAGGATGAAACTGGCAAAGGAACGGGTTCTTTAGGTTGCACATATATTTGCCTATGGTTATAGAAAATACCTACATTGTATGCACGATTTAAAACATATCACAGAGAATTGCTTCAATATCAGCAAAAGGACTCAATAAGCTCTCCTAGTGAACTCTGAACTAGTGCCATGTGCAAAATAAATAAGACATTGCAGAGTCCACAAGCCAGTGCTTTCCCAGCAGTGTAAAATACTTGAGTCTTCACGTCAAGAAGCCTTCACTGGAACGCCTTGACTCGGTCTCCCTGTGTGCAAATCAGGAAGCTGTTAAATCAATGCCTCAGCTTTTGGTGGAAAGCAAGAGGAGGGAACTAGGACACAATTTCTAGGCTGTTTAGGGTACAGTAAATCAAAGCAGAACCTGATACCAAGGAGTTAATTAGTAGTCAATGCAGACTAGTTCTGGTATGAAATGCTCCATCTTACAGATGTTTTCTGCCAGTCACATCCTGGACTCTGGTTGGTCTCTCACACATGGCCCCATAAAATGACAGTTTCAACAGTTCACAATCTGCTGAGATTACAGTAATGAGAATTTCCCTTTCAAAAGTGGTTTTTCTGCAGTTGCTGCAGTGACACTGTCCAGAAGTACCTACAGGTACAAATCTTGCATGGCTCAGCTCAGAAAAAATAGTAGATAGCAGAAATTGTATAGGTGAAGGAACAAGCGTTCACTTCAAAGTCACCCTCCAAGTTGCCCTTAAGCCGGCCAATGTGTCTCATCTTGTCCAGAGCCAGATTCAACCTCCTCTCTTCATCTGTGTGTCTTCAGGTTGCACATTGCTAAGCAAAGACTGCAGCATCCAAAGGGAAACTGTGTAAACTGCAGCTGTTTGGGTCTTCAGGGCATCACTGCTTATCCCTCACTTTTGCTTTTACAGCACATTGTCCATCACCCCTCATGGAACAGAATTTCCATGCTCAGCAAACAGCACATGTCCAACACTGAATATCTGGAGCTGTCTTTATGGAGAGACTCTTAATTCAGAGATCAATTGGAATTAGTGAGAGTTTGAAATCGTTGGATCTGAGGAATTAGATTTATCTAATGAATTTGATTAATTTTACATAGGAAATCTTTTTCATTTAGTGTTGTGCATAACAACTCCTGGTCAACACTTGCTTCCAGAGCACAACTGGTTCAGAAGCCACACACATATTTAGGTTTTCATCTACTACCAGACAATAATTCTCTGATGTTTTGTGTAACATAAATAGGTCTGAAAGATGGAATGAATTCACAGTATTTTGAGACTTCTTAGCACTGACAGAGAGGTGCATTGGCCCTGTCCCTCCTCTGCTTGCACTACCCTAGATGCCAAAGGATTGGTAATCTGAAGAGCAGCTGACTCCCTCAGATGCTATTCCCAGAGCTGGCCCAAATGATATGCACGGGAGGTAGACTGATCTCTGCTGAGGAAGTGAACACATCATCTATGCATGGTGGCTGCCTCTATTGAAAGATTTGCACATTGCCTGCCTGGTCGTAGGTGTGGATTGTCACCATCAGTACTAGTGTCTTGAAAGAGTTTTAAGTTTGGTTTTAAGAAGTAAATTGAGTTGTGAGAGATACACTGAAAAGCTAGAAGATTGGAGAGAGGAGAGGTAAAAAAATTGGTAACATACCAAGGTCTAGAAGAGATTTTAAAAGCAGTTGAATGAGATGTCATCTGTTTTCCCAAATGTAGTCTTAATAAAAGAAGCAGGTAAAATGCTGCTATTAACCATGTAATTTGGATTTAATTGCCTCACTGTTTTTTTTTATTAAATTATTATGTTTTAATTTTTCTCTGTCTTCTTTGCAAACAATTAAGTCTGTTGTATTAAAAAGATAGGTACTAGAGCTAGATTCCCATAGGAGCCTTCTATGGACTTCAGTGTTTGATATCTCAATCAGATCATTCACAAAGCAGCTTCAGGGATCTTCTTCTGACAAACTGAGATAACAGAATAGGCCTAGCTTAGAGATGGGATGCTTTGTTGGTGTTTTGGGTGTGCAAAAGGAACAGTGCATTTAATGGTGCATGCTACTAGCTTTCTGCAAAGCAATGAATATAAAGCCAGAGTCTTTGTTTTATTTGCAGAGCTTGCCATGCCTTCATTTGTACACTTCTCTTTCTTTTAGGGAGAGCATTGAGAAAAGACACTCCAGCCATCCTTCACCAGCACCTATCCATCCAGTAAACTCCCTCGGCCATAATCGCAGCTCAAATGAGCAGATGAGGAGCCATCTGAATCCCGAGGCTCGAGAGAAAGAGAAACCCAAAGAACGAGAGAGGGATCACTCCGAATCTCGGAAGGAAATCAATGTTGAAGAGCACAAGGTGAAGGACAACTATATTTCGGAGAAAGAAGGCCTGAGCCACGAGAGCCGAGTGGTGGAAGAGTCTAAACAAATGCCCAGGGTTCCCTCACCGTATTCTAGGCCCCCTGTTGTGGAGAGCACCAGGCCTAACAGCACTTCCAACCGTGAGGCCGAGAGGAAGAACGAGTCAGCGTACGATAACCCGAAGAAAAACAATGAAGTCAAAGTGAAGGAGGAGCGAAAGGAAGACCATGACGTTCAACCTGAGGGACCTCAGACTCACAGGTCATCTGATCAGCCACCACCTATATCCACGTCGAACGTCCATCCGAGTCCTTTAGTGTCTATGCCCATGACTGTGGGTGTAACTGGTATCCATCACATGAACAGCATCAGTGGCCTGGACAGGACTCGCATGATGACCCCTTTCATGGGAATCAGCCCGATTCCTGGTGGAGAACGGTTCCCCTATCCTTCTTTCCACTGGGACCCAATGAGAGATCCCTTAAGAGATCCATACAGAGAGCTAGATATTCACCGGAGAGACCCGCTCGGCAGAGACTTTTTGCTAAGAAACGACCCCCTTCATCGTCTTTCTACACCAAGGTTATATGAAGCAGACAGGTCATTCAGGGATCGGGAACCTCACGACTACAATCACCACCACCATCACCACCACCCTCTCTCTGTCGACCCTCGACGTGAGCATGAGAGGGGCAACCACTTGGATGACAGGGAGCGGTTGCACATGCTCCGAGAGGACTACGAACACGCACGGCTGCACTCGGTGCACCCCGCTGCCTTGGACGGGCACCTGCCTCACCCCAGCCTCCTCACGCCGGGACTCCCCAGCATGCACTACCCCAGAGTCAGTCCCCCGACGGGACACCAGAACGGCATCCTCAATAAAACTCCCCCCACAGCAGCTCTCAGTGCCCCTCCACCTCTTATTTCGACTCTGGGACCTCGGCCTGGGTCTCCCAGAAGGACTACTCCTCTGTCAACAGAGATGAGAGAGAGGCCTCCTTCTCACACCCTCAAGGACATCGAAGCTCGATAAGCGGAGTGAGACTAAACAAAACCCAGAGAAAGAGGGACAGAACGTTGTAAATGAACGTAATATAAAGACCTTCTTACTAGTCATTGCTACAGACTGGGGATGTGACCCCCTGTACCATATGTATAGACCCGAGTGCAAAGATTTTGAAATGGTTTTTTTGTATATTATATGTTGAAATTTTGCAGATCTTTTAGCCGAGCCCCACATGTTCCTCGTGTCCCCTGCGCTGTTTGATTTCTAGTTTAAAAACTTCCAACTTGGGAACTGAAGAACAAAGACATCGATCTGAAGGATTTCACTAGAAACAACCAACTACCAGTGTCAACCATACAAAGCTCTTTCAGACCAGAAGTGAAGACAATTGTAGATATTTATGTAAAAAGATTGCTTCATGGGTTATTGGTTCATATATGCAAAAAGGGTAAGATGAAAGCTTTACTTTGTACAAATGTAAATAGATAAAATTAAGTAACATAATACATTAATACTTCTTAAACTGTGCTATTTGCAAACTTAATATTGATCAACACAGTCTGCTTATGCTGTGTTACATATATTGTTATAGACAGCTAAACCCCTTCAACTATGCAATGAATTTTAAGGCTTTTCACAAAAGCCTTTATAACTCAAAGGAGCCTTTTCAACACACAACATAATTAAAGTCATATTTTCCCTGAACAAGCTCATCTGTAATAGAAGCCTGTTTCTCTTTCTTGTTTTGGTGAAGAAACAGACCCTTAGAAGTGTAGTTTTCTTTCTGAGCCCCTGCATCAAGATGCTGGTGTTACTGTAGCTCATGGATTCCTTAGAAGGCGTCAGGGTTAGAGACCTGTAATCACCAATGCTGGAGTCACCACAGATTGGTTCTCAGTCACATTAATCTGGGTTGAACAGAGTAATAAATGCTGGTTGTTTTCCAGAGCTTTTGTCACTTAACATGCCAAATCTACTTTTGGAAGCACATCTGCTCGTACCCATCCTGTCTGCTTTTATTGCCAGTGTGTCATTTTTATCTGTACACACACTTTTTCCCCGCCCCCTCCCCCCCAGCTGCATTGAGACAAATCCTACAAGAAAGGGAATACTCTTCTGAGTGGTGGATATGTTTTCACTGGGGATCAGTAGTTTGATTAATGAACTCCGATGCAGATTTCATAATGCAATTCCTTGTATTTCAGTTGGTAATAAAGTCTGTGACTAGTTAACAGGTCAGCCTTGTTGTTCCCTAATCGTAGAAGACATGAAATAACACGAAGAACATGGTCCTTTTTAAAAGTATGCATCAATCTTCTGAAGTCTTGTCTTTTCATAACACAGTTTTTGATAATGCCGTTAAGTTTCCTGTCTGAATATTTGGAGAGAATATGACTTTATCAGAGAGAATTCAATACCTTGTCTACTGGACTGTAAAATATATGTATGAAATAAAATTAGTTCCATTGGTCTACTAGTGTATGAAAGTGCTATCTGAAGTTGTTATCCTGTTTTGGCAAGAAAAACCACAAAAAAAAAAGGAAGAAAAAAGTTCCCTACAGACAGTTGTTTCTAATGATCAGAGATCTATTTTAGTAGTCAACTGAAGGTTTAGTTGTGAGCTTCAGATTTTGTGAACTCCAGATGTTGTGCAGTGGTTTTCTTTTTCTTTTCTTTTTCTTTTTTCTTTTTTCTTTTTTTTTGTTTTTAAAGAACAAAAGGAAAAAAATACTACAAAAAAAAAAAAAAAAAACAAACCCCAACCCTCCAACCCTGAAGAATTATGTACACTGGAACCGTAGTGGTAGCTTTCAGTATTGTAAAGAGATTGTTATATACCAACCTTTTTGCTGTTTATCCTGTATGTAATAAAAGTCCTTTCTAGACCCTCTGTGAAAAGAAAAGTGAAGCGGCTCTCAATCTTCAGCATGTTTCCTCATCAGCGAAGACTTGTGTAATGTAAATTGTGCCATGTTATTAAAAAATGTGAACTAAACTGCTAGGTGCTTCTTTGTGTGGAGTACCCCATCGTTGCTATGGGGAAGAAAGACTTCTTTCCCCCGAGTGGGTTTTTGTTCAGGAGAAATAGCTGTTACAGATGTAAAGGAAATGGCAGGCTTTTGTAAGCCACCCTGTTAAAATTAGGATAGTAATCAGGAAAGGAAGAGACAGGACAAGGGGTGATGGAAAAAAAGCTGGAACACAAAAAGTTTCATTTAAACAGAAGGAAAAACTCTTTCAGGGCTGAGGTGAGGGAGCCCTGGCCCAGGCTGCCCAGGGAGGGTGTAGAGGCTCCTTCTCTGGAGGTTTCCAAACCCACCTGGACACGTTCCTGTGTGACCTGATATAGGTGAAGCTGCTAAAGCAGGGAGTTGGGCTGGATGATCTCTAAAGGTCCCTTCCAACCCCACCATGCTGTGATTCTGAGAAAGACACCAGATCCTCGACTTGTCCAAGTTCTTTGTAGTAACACCTTACTTCAGTTAGCTTTAACTGGCCACTTGGTCTTTCAGGATAGTCCCGTTCTTAAGTACGTGGCAGTACACAAACCCTTTTGTGCACTGGTGCAGTTCCACAGAAGCCAATGGCATTTCACCAGTGTTCAGCAGCTAAAGATACAACTATCAGTTACTATGAACAATTTGCATATAAATGTGTCTGAATTCTTGCAACCTGCTTATTTCTTCACAGCATATCTATCTCTTGATACTTTATTTCCAGGAGGATTCTTTTAGTTTGGGTTTTGGGGGGTTGATTTTTTACAAGCTTGTTATGAACGTTTCAAAACTTACCTAAGTTACTTTGGCAGAGGTAACATGTGACACTGAAATTTGCTTTCTTGAGCAAGACTTGTTTCTCCCTCAATAATTGCCAGTTGTTTTGGAAAGCAATTAAATGTCATGCAACCATCTATTCAAGTTTGGTTGTTTCTCTCTTCAGCCCTGTAGCACTTCTGTCTGTATTCTTCTCTTTCTTCATCGTGTAAATCTGATGAAAGTGCCGTTTCCCTGAATTTCAACCCTGTGGCTAAGCTCTGCAGAATGTACACTGGTAGCATAATGTGCAAACAAGCTCTTTTTCTGTGTGCAAGGAACCTGTAGCTCACCCTCTGGAACGCACATCATTAAAAAGGCCTTTCAGGTTTCTGAAGGAAACCAGTTCTAGATGATCATGGAATGACAAAAAGTATTGGAGGAAGCTTACACAGGTACAGTGTGAGAGGCCCCATGAGAGAGGCTCTAGTGAGAGCATCATATTCCAGGCTCATCTCAGCACTGTAATAGGAATCCTTGCAGCTTTGTCAGTGTCTTCAGTGGGGAGAAATGTGGTATCTGAGTGTGTATAAACCATGATCTTTGTCCTCCCAGGTGCTGAGTATCCTGTGGCTGGGCTTTAATTCCCAATCAAGCCAATAAACTCTCACTCCCAGAATCCCAGGAGGAACTGAGTCATTTCATGCCTTTGAACTCAATACAATGTGGGTGCCCACACACCTTTGGAGACCCAGGTGTCAGGGCTTCTGAGACTGATGCTGCTCAGAGGAATATGGCAAGTAGGTACAGTAAGAGATGGAACAAAGTTTGTGATGCTCTCACAACAGACGCTGCAGACAACTTTTTCTAAGAGCTATTTTTCCTTTTAACCTTTGTCTTTAGGAGCAAATCTGTAGTCAGGAAAACTTGTAGTCTTCACTGGACTGGAAGATAAGCAAATGAGGAGGATTTTACTCAAAGTATTTTCATTTGCTGTGCCTCATTAAGTAAATATTTAGCATGATTCCTCCTAACCTGAACTCTTAACTACTGCTTCACATGTGCAGGTGGTCTCTGCTGAAAGCCACCCAGGGCACTGGAACAAGGTAACAGACCATCACTTATATGCCATTTACAGAGGAGCTCTTTGGTTTACTTTTGTTTCTGGCAAGAAAGAGTGAGCTGTGGTTCAAGCTGTGACCAAAGACTTAAATTTTACAGGGTTTTGTTACTCCCACAGGGACTTGGTTAATTCTCACCTGGATAAACTGACTTGCTTTGGACTCCAGCTGCTGTGTTTGGAGGGGTAGTCATACTCATCCAGCATTTGGATCCCAACTTAAATGGTCTGAATTGCCTTTTGAAAGTGACTCTTCCTTAATTTCAGATGGAGATTAGCCTCTAATTTTACTGGCTCAGAGAAGTACATGCAAATGAGTGGTGGGACTACCTCATCCCTTGTTGATTTTATGGTCTCATCAGATCTTCCTTCCTTTGCACTGCAAAGTACCAGTCCTAGCCACTCTTCATGTGAAGCTCTTTGGGACACAGCCTGTGCTTGGTGCCCTCACTGAGGCTGTTACAGTGCTGCTGTAATACAAAAATGCCTTTAGTGGTACTAGAGACCAGAGTAAAAACTGAAAGCCTCGGTGAATTAGCGATGGTAGCCACTATGAAAAACTCCAAATTTTCACCAGCCAAGGAGAAACAAAGCTGCAGGTGAGGGCAGACTCTTTTGCTGTACCCTGTCTCTGTCCGGAGGGGCTTTGGCTGCTTGTGACCGTGGACAAGGTGGATGTACCCAGCTGGCAATGTCTCCCAAGTGCTTTTCATGGAGCTGGGAATACAGCTGGCAATACAGGCTCCACTAGACCTTTTTCCCCGATCTAGGTGGACCTGATTCTGTAGGGGGGGCTGGACTAGATGATCTCTAAAGGTCCCTTCCAACCTCCACCATTCTGTGATTCTATGATCTCCATTTTATAAATGACAAAAGCACACCTGAGAACACAAAACTCCCATCACTGGTGTAATATCAGGCACTTAGTGCCTCAGCCATCACCCAGGGGAGCTAGATTACTGCTTCAGTCACTTTGAGAACAAAAAAAGTACTTTGAATCGGGTGAATCACAAAGTCTGTGTTGGTAAAATAATGAGGAATTTCAGGATTGCTGTTTTGTTCTGTTTCTGCTCTTCTGTCTCAGCACTTTTAACCCTAAACCTTGTTAACAGCTTCCTGGGGATGTAGTTTTCCTAAAGCTATCTCCATGAAAGAATGGGTTTACTTCTTTATTGATAATTTAAGTACCTCAAGTATTGACTCAAGTTGATAGGGCACATGGTCATTCTGGTTACTGAGGGCAGGTATGCTTTATTTTACCACGTAGTGTGGCTTGTTTAATCATCACTATTGCCCAGTATTGAAACTTGGTGTGGTTATTTCTTGGTTGGATTTATGATATGTTTGTTTACTGTGTAATTTGCATTTAGCCCCAGGAACCTAGCCATCCACCCCCAGTACATCTTTGTTTCAAGACAAGGAAATAATTAAGCAAGAACTTAATTGATTAAATAGAGGCTTAACCTATCAAATATACAGTATTACTGTATGTTGATGAAAAGTATCTTCTGCTTTGTATCTTCAAAGCCTTTAACTAGTTTCTGTTGGATCAATGGTAGTTTAGGTGGTTGCTTGTTTGTCTGGGTTTTTTTTAATGCAGCAGAGATTGCATTAGCCTCAAGAGCTTGGAAAACTACTTCATTCTTTTTCTTGTGTGTTAAAGGCAACTACAAATTTCAAGTATAAACTTCCTGAGATTTTCAGTCGTTCCCTTTTTTTGAAGGGTTTCAGTGTATTTGGGGCAAACATGATGAATTTCGATCTCATTTGATCAAAAAGAAAAAAAACCAACCAAAACCAAACTAAACCTTCTAAAATAACCACCGGCTACTTGCCCTCCAAAAGTAAAGTTTTGTCTGAGTTAGTACCAGAACAGCCAGGTAGAGCTGGATTTATTTTATCCTGTTAGAAATGACTGTCGTTCCTCAGAGATACCACAAGAGGGTAGTTAAAGAGAGGCTGAAATATGTGGAGGCTGACGGGATGGCTCTGCTTCTCCGTGCAAGGTGAATGTAGCTGTAAATTATTTTGATGAGAGTCTGATCTGTGAGGAGCTCTCCTGTTCCCCTGTATAAATGACAGAAATCTCAGCGGTGCTGTGGCAGGCAGTGATCAGGTTGACTAGGCAGTGACCTTGCTTTATCACATTTAATAAGAGAGACTGGTAGTTGTCCATGCCCAGAGCATTCAGCTAGATAAAGGCAATCATATTTTGGAGAGTTAAGCTTGAATTGAATGGTGCTACAGGCCAGCAACAAAGCACAATGCTTATGTTAAGGGAATAAAAGACACTTCTCTATAGCAAATAGCATGTACAGTATGAGCTAGTGTATGGGAGCTCCTCAGCCTTTGGTGAGGACATTAGTCTTTTTTTTCCATTACCTACCTTTTGAAAAGATTAACCAAGGACTAAGCAAGATAATTGCTTCATTTGGTGATGGGGAAAATACTGAAGCCAAATTTTCTAAGGACATAAATGAAAATAGTTTACTTGAAATCATCAGAGTCATCTGTTTCATAGTAACAGAAAACTTGGCCATGTTTTATTTCCTTTTCTACCCTAGTCAGCTTTGCCTAGTCAGCTAACATTTCCCTGATGCTGAGAAACCTCTCCTGACTCTCACAAGGGGCTGCCTGCCTTGAGGGGGCATTTCCTTGAGCAGAGTCTGAGGAACAACTCACATCACTCCTGCTGCTTTTCAGCCAGGCTGAGGGCAAAAGCAGGCCTGGCAGAGCTTCCATCTCTGTCCCACATTTGCTTGTCCCCCACAACAGGCCACAGCAAGCATCTGAAAACTGATCTGTCCCCATAGGCATGGCCTGGGTGATGTCTCACCAGGACCCAGTCCCTCAGAAGGATGGCAGCCCTGCACACACCCTGCACCCAGAGCCCCTGTGCTGTGAGCCCCAGGTCTTGCTGGGCTGACTGAGGAGAAATGAATGGGATGGCCCTGCCTCCTCACAGCTGAAATCCAGTAGCTTGGCTCTGCTCACTTGGGAGTCACAAAAGCGTTTTTCACAAACCGAAGTAGCAGCAGAGCGGAGGAAGCTGTTGAGGAGATGGTGACTTAAAGCCCCAGAACCCAGCCAGCTGCACTGTCCCACACTCGGGTCCCTTCAGCAATGGTGTGGAGGGGGGAATGCTGTGGGTGCTTGGCCCAATGGCTCCGAAGAACACGGATCATCCACCCTGCAGCATTATCGTTGTGGTTTGTTGTCAGTGGAGTCACGCTATGATAGTCATTATGGCTTTAAACGACTCATTTTCCACTTAACTGTATTATTGTGGCTTACAGAGCATCTGGAGCTTTGCAGCACTGAATACTACTCCAGCAATACACTAATGCGTTGCACTTGAAGAATCCATTTAACGAAGCAGCGAGGGTGGGCAGGTGTGTCTGCCTCACTGCTCAGCGGGCACGTCCTGCGGTGCCACACACACAGCACGCTGCCCGGGGCCACAAACACAGCCGGCTGCTGACACGCTTGCAGAAACTGACCGCTCCACTTTAGCACGACTTTCATGCCGCCTGAAGCTGGCATCTTTTTTTATGAACAAATGAGAGTCCCGTAAAGATGCACCCAAGGGGAACCTCTGTGCATGGTGCTGAGGCAGCCAGGCCCGTGAGGTGTTGGTGTAACAGAAAACGACGTTGTTCTGCCCCGACTGGAAACCCCCTCCCCTCCTCGTTTGTTTTTTTTTTTTTAGGGGGGGGTGGTTTGGTGCTTGTTTTTCAGCTGCTGCTCGGTTGGAGCCCGTTGTGCGGCTCAGGCACGGCCAGGGAGCGAGCTGCAGAGGGCGCTGTGGGAGAGAGAAACCCGAGCCCACGTGGCGGCCAGGGCGCCGCGAGGGGGCGCGGCCGGAGCCCCGCGGATCCGCTGCTGAGGGATCGGTGCCCGTTTTGGGGGGGATTTAACCCAAAAACGTGCCCTGCCTGCCGGGCTAAGGAGAGAGGCGGCAGCTCGGTGCCCCTGACCCGCAAGGTGTTAAGACAAGCAGCATGCGAGTCGAGGGTTGTTCTGATGAAGGCGTCAAGTAAAGGCTGGGGAGGGGAAAAACACCCGCCCCAGCTGGAGGTTCCCCACGGGCTGTGGGGCCAGGGCTGAGGTGCTGGGTCTGACCCCGCAGGGCACAAGTGCCAGGGAAGGTCCCTGTCATGCTGTAAAACTGGTTAAAAGCAAGAGTTAAACCAAAAAAAAAACACCCCACCCAAACCTCACACTTGTTTAGGGAAAGAAACCCCAATGGCTCCTCTCCCTTGTTTCAGGTTCTTGGGATTGTTATTCAACTTGTTGCTTCTTCTGTAATAACCTGCCTAGTTTCCCACTTTTATCCCAAATTAAGGCAGCAAGATACTGGAGAGCAAGCCCAACACTTTAGTGGGTTTTCTTTCCCTTTCCCGAAGTTGAATTTCAGTAGATGAGTTTGAGTGGAAAAACCTTTTTCTCAAATACTATCCTGGTAATCCCTGGCAGCCGACACGGTGAGTGTGTGTGAGTGAGGATGGCCAGGAAGCTTATCTCCAGCAGTTACTCCATTTCTGTGCCAGGATGGGCTGTATCTTCCACAGGGAACATAAGAACCAAGACATCCCAGAAGCATTTTTTTGTTCTGGAAGTTTTGTGCACCTCGGCACTGTGTGTTTGACATGAGAGTGGGACTCGTGAGCTCTGGTACCATGAGGATACAGCCAGACTATATAGAATTTGAGGTAAATTTTGTTCTCACTCCAGTTGTGTGGAGATAAATCAATTGTACGTTGTTCTGTAGCGTGTTTCTGCAGATGATCATGTGTTTTAAAACTGTATTTCAGAGGTTCAAGTTTGATTGCTGGTTTAGCCTGCTGAGGAATCTTCAGAAAGTCATACTCAGAATCTGCCTCTGTTTCTTTCTCTGTGATATGACTCTCCCTCTGCCCTTTCCCCTTAAAGAGCTTTTGGAGCTATTATTAGAACTTCTATATGAGCAGTTACATCGTGGTGGTTTTGGTTGTTTTTTCATAGGGTTGGGGTTTTTTTTCCCAATTGTATTTTTCTAACAACAGTAAGTCTATTCTGGGACAGTATTTAGTTTTATCTTTAGGTTGACTTGAATTTGGAGGGATTACAGTCAAAGTGGGACTCAGATTTTAATAATTATTCTGTCATGACTGTAATAGCTTTATATTGCTGCTAATTCTAAACTCCATGAACTTGTTCTCTGTCTCCACAGCTTTGAGTTAGTAAACTTTGCTCTGAATGGCACAGAGACTGCTTGATGAAACAGAGAACAGTCTGTTTCCAGTAAATCAAGCACAGAGCAGTTGGATCTCAGTCTAATTGATTGTTGACATGAGTTTCCACAAAATTCTGGCTTCTTGGACTACTGTGGGTTCAAACCAGACCTTGTTTTTGTGCATGTACTTTTGGCCAACTTTATTTCTAGCCAAATTTGCAGGACTGAATCCGCCTGTACCTGGAGGGCTAAGCTCCAGTGTCCTTGACTGTCCTTTTGAAATACCTTGCTACAAATGCCTGCAGCACTTGGGTGTGTGAGCTCTGCACCTTGCTAAACCTGGGAATGCAGCTGAGCTCTGCACCACTACGCTGATTTTCACGCATTATGGTTTTTATTTTCATTTTCAACACATCCCATCAGTGCCATTGCAGTGAAGGACTGTCATGTTGCATGCTTAACACATCAAGATGGGATAAAGATCTTTGCAAACACATGTATTTGGGGGGACAAAAGTCAAAATACAATTGCTACATGTACAATAGTAGGATTTTCTTGTATCTAGAATACTAGATTTGAGTTTGGGCTTTTATAAAGGAAGATTGGTCTGATGTTATCTTTTTGGCACATGGCTGTCCTCAGGAAGTTGAGTTATATTCTGTGGATGGCTTATTGGCAAATGTGGAGTTAGTAGCCTGTAAAAATATCTGATGGGTATAAAAAAACATGTTTTAACATTAACCTGGGAAAGGGTGTTTTATGAGTATATTTATGCTTTTGAGGAAGAGACAGAGGATTGTCTAATGGGGAGATAAAGAGGAAATCTAAAAGCAAATGATTGAGAATGATTTGTTCATAATAGAATACTCAGTTCCAAAAGAAAATGGCTTTTATGTGACTATCTGGCAATGGCACCAGTATGAGATTGTGGAGCTCTGTATTGTCTTTTCAGTTCAGCCAGAGACTCACAGGCTCACGGAGTTCACCCAATATCAAAATGAGCCTGATTTTCCAAACTTCACCATGTGTATTACACATTCTATTGTATCTCCATCTTGTAGTTCCATGAAAACAATAAATGAGAAGTCACTTTTCTGGGTGGAGAATGAAACTCTCCTGATAACTTTAAAAGACAAAACAGGAAATACCATTTTGAAATGTTCTACCCAAAATGAAGTAATGGTTTCTAAAGCCTCAGCACAGCCAGTCTGAAACCTTTTGCCAGCAGAGCAAACAGAGAGCTGGGACCACAGCAGTTTCAGGAAGCAGAGTTCAGCTCTCTGTGACTCCTGATTTTGGTGGGTATATTCCAGAGCAAGCCAAGTTTCTCAGGACTGTTGTAAAGAACTGGGTCTTTGCAGTAACCAAACTTGTATGTTTTGAGACTATTGACATGTATCAGTCCAGAGGAACCTGAAGTAAGTGTCTAATGAAGATATTTTTCTTTGAAGTCTGATCAAAAGCTCACTTTTCATATTTTCCCCGCAAGGTGCACAGACCACAAATTTGAAAGCACTGCCAACTTAGTAGACACAACTTTCCTAAGGCTGCTGATCCTGTAGCACAAACCAAAAGCCCTTTCAGGTAATTCATATTGTCTGCTGTTTTGAAATCCCTGCAGCCTACTAGGAGAGTATATGGGGAAACTTGTCCCTATTTTTGTGTACTTCAGGAAGCATTTTCATTCTGGAGCATTGCCTTTTTCTTAGTGCTTTCCTGGGAAGCTTTCAGCAGCTGTAACTCTGCCTCATGTGCTTAGGGGGCAAAGACTTCAAGGCCATAGCCTGGCACTCTGAATGTGTGCATATGGTACCGAGTCATGTTTGTAGCTGAGCTGTAATGCCTGAAGGCCACCACAAAGCTCCAGATAGTGAGCCTTGGATGCTTGGCTAAGTCACATCTTCTACCATGTCACAAATGACACATCATACCTAACTGAAAGGGCTTTGTTATTTTGCTTAGGGCCTCACACAGCTGCAGAAATAAGACAAGGAAAAGGAATTGCTGCCTACTGCATCAGGAAGGTGCTTCACCTCAAAGCAGCTGCTGCTTGTTGTGCCATGATGACTTCAGCTGTTCCCTGTGAGGCTATTTGCTTGTTTGGATGTGCTAAGTCACCTGTGCTGGACTTGCTGTGGATCACAGGAGAAGATGGCTCACTAATGAGCTACAGAACAGCCAAGACTGCAAAGGTAAGGATGCAGCTTTGCTTTAAATTGTTGAGCTCTGGCGTCAGAGGATTTTTTCAGTGGTTTAAGTGTTGCCCAGCTTTTTCAAGCAGTAAAGAAGTACTTTAAGGTGGGATTTGATGGAAGCTCAAACCAACAGCTCTGCCTGCCTTTCAGGTAAGCTTTTCCCATGGGTAGGAGGTGACAGTATGGAAGAAAGCACGTTGATGTTTGTTGCTCATAGGCCATAGTTGCAGCTAGAGCTTGGAGGAAGAAGAGGGCTGGGAGGTTTACCTGGTTGGGGTATGGGTGAATAAACTTAGTATCTCATTGAACTGTGGAGAAGAGCTGAAGCCTTGGAGTTACATGTTGAAGGCAGAACTCTGTCCATCTTATGAAGAGGCTTTTTATTTCCAGAAGTCTTGCTAAGTCTTTAAGTTTTGCTGATATAACATGCGTTGAACTGATTGTCAAAATAGCTGCTTGCCAAATTATCAAAGTTACTGGTTTTGGTTGTTTGGGGTTTGTTTGTTTTGTTGTATTGCTGTGTTTTATAATTGGGGATCACAGTCAAACAAAACTGAAGCTCAAGAATGCATGGAACTCGTAAAGGAGGAAGGGATGAGACCTTTGCTGTGGTTTCTTAAGCTGATCCTTCTCACTGGCTTGAAGGGTATCATTAGCAGTAGTGTTATTCTAGAGACCAAGTAGCCCAATTAATTATGAGTTAGGAAGGAGGGGAGAGGTGTACAATAACATGTAAGGCCTCAGAACTGGTCACTTCAAACAATGGATGACTTCTGGTTTTGAGGAATTCTTTGTAACACTCCTAGTGCTCAGGCTGCTCTTTGTGTGAACAAAAGAGTTATCTCTTCTAGGTTACCATGGAGTATTTTTTTGCTTGCCCTAAATCCACTTAATTTGAGCTGAAGCGCTCCATATTTTTTCACGTTTCTGTGAGACTGCCACGTTGCTGTCTCAGCAGTACTAGTGAAAAGCTGAAAGAAGTTAATCGTGCTGTGTAGCTCACTGCTTTGTGGTTTATTATTAAGAATAAAGACGAGCACTCCACTATTTTATCTGTAATGTGCAGTTAACTTGATTCCTAATCCTCTAAAGAGATGGTGGTGTTCTCAGTGGCTTGGCTTCTGCCTCGCTTTCAAGCTGCACATGAAACTAAAAAGCTGAAATGCTCAGTGCTGAGAAAGTTTTAATAAATGCATGCATAAGTCAGTCTTCATTAGTTTCCTCTTAAATATTCAGGGAGAGAAGTTTTCTTTTTACTGGAGTGCCTATTGAAATGAATGCTTAGCAGGCTGCTTTCCGGTTCCTCTGGCGTGTATAATGGCCACTGACTCATGGTGCTGTGCAAACAGCTGCCCACAGACTCCTACCATGTTAGCTTAGCTCTCTGCTTTGATTGTTGGTAACTGTCTAAAATACCTATTCCCAGTTCTTTTCTTATCTTGGCCACCGCCTCCTCCTCATTATTTTCATAGTTCCTTGCTAGATAGAACTGTTTTGAGTATTCACTGAGGACATGTAGGCAGTGGTATAAGTTCATAAGCTTCTGCAAGCAGCTACATCTTTACAGTGGTAGTTTTCTTCCTTTTTTTGGTGTATTGCTGGGCAGTGGTATTCATCAAACACCTTAAACTTCATCTGCACAAATTTGGCATTGTTGTGTTTTCACTTGGGGGAAAAACTTGCACTTTTGTCCCTGTTTGCTCACTGTCTGGGATATAAGCTCCAGAAGTGCTGACAACTGTGCTCAGGGAAAGTTTTCCAACTCCCTACAGTCACCTAAGCCCCATTGGTTTGGAATACTGTTTTCATTGCCCTCCTCTTTTGGGTACATTTCATTTTAGCCTCTCACAATCTTCCTGTTTCATTTATAATCCCCCCACATTCATCTCGCTACACTCAGCTAATTGGATTAACGCACTCAGTGTATTTATTGTACAGTATTGATTTGATAATATCAATCTTCCACTCTCAACTGTGATCTCTTATTTTCTCTGGCCACAAAACAACCTTTACTAAATGCCTCTCCTCCCCAGCCAGTGCACTTAGACTTGGTATAAAACCACAACAGTGATTACAAGTTCTGAAGGTAATTATGCTCTGCCCTGCAAGCTCAGTGTGCCTTGCTGTGACTTCATAAGCACTGGAAGCTAAGGTGAAGGAAGATGCTCCCCCTATCTCTTAATAGCTGTTGATGCTGACACAAATGACCTCACAAAATCTGATTCTTGTGTTTTTAACAAATTGTTGCTTGCTGGGGTGCTTAGTTTTGCCACCTTGTGGGGAGGTTCAGTACCTCAAATATTTGCTTGCCTGTGCTCACTCTTCACTGTTGAAACTTCTGGCAAGAGCTCAACATCAAAATTCTCTGGTGACCTGTGAAAATCTCTGCCTAAGTGTCTACAGCATATAAATCTTAAACTTTCCTGGAGTCAATAAATGTTTGCAATGAGGCAAACTCTGACTCACTGAAATTATCAGCTGCTTTCCAGGAATTGTGGCAAAACAGAATCTCTGTTGATCCTCTCTGCAAAGAAAGTCATTTATTTGACAGTCAGAGGCACAAGGTCAAGAACATACGGATGCTGCAGAGTTTTAAGGTTCATGTTCATTTTCATTCCTGAAAATACATGTTCCTTGTGCCTAAAAAAAGTATGTTCATTGTGCATGTTTATGCAAGCCTGAAATGGTGTGCTGGGCTGGATGGCAGTCTGCTCCAATTTGGAAATAAGGCTTATACCTACTCAGTGTGGCTGTAGAGTCCAGAGCAGAGGCTGATGTGTCTCCAGGTACAGACAGTTGCATTTTGTGTCACTCTCTGCAGTTGTCAATTTTAAAGAATATTTTCATTATACTATGGCAGTTGTAAAACCCTTCCTTGGTTTGACAGCTCCTGTGCCAGCTCACTGCTTTCATCACACAGATGAATTTCTTTTTCACGTTCAATATCAACATTTTGCTGCTGTGAGATCCAAAGCTGTAGCATAAGCAAGGAGAGGACAACCATCAGCCAGTAACAGGCTGTAATCACAAGGTGTGTGTGAATGTTCTCACAGGAATATCAAAGAAGATGTGATTGTGTGGTTTTGGTTTTTTCTTTTTGTGCTATTTGACAATACATTGACTTACATTTTCATTCATTCCTTAAAGAAATCTTCCTGAGGCTAAACCCCCAACCCAGAACAGCAAGCTTTTTGTGGCATTTTGCTGCCTTCTGCTTGTGTTTTTGGGGAGTCAGGGGCTCCAGATCTCTGCAGGCTGTGTCAAAGTGGTTATTTAAAGAAATAAATCCAAACTATGCTTGCCCCTCTCAGACTTGATTGTGTTGTGTCTCCTGCAGGGGAAGAAATGGAGGCATATAATCTTTATAGACACAGTTGTGCATTGGGGTTTTTAATCTTGGTCTTCCAAAGCTTGTCTTGGACCAATCTCTGCTGTTGTAAGCTGTGACCTATTCAAAGCCAGTCCCAGTAGGGTAGTGAGATTGGGTTGGACGGGGCTTGCTGCTGTTTGTTCCCTTGTGCCCTTTGGCATCCGTGCAGCTAATGCCAAACAGATGGAAGCTCAGTGTTTTGTTTCCTTTCCTTTGCATCAAGTAGATGGATATCTGATCAGGGCTCTGAGGTGCTGCCATAAGTCTGTTCTGTTGCAGTTTTGAGAAAGGAAGCCTTTGTGATGCTTTCTGGTGTTAGAAATGTTGCTTGGGTAAAAGTAACTCCTCCTGTCTGCAACACATCTTAGTGCTTCTCTACAACTTTATGTAACTGGTAAAGCAACTTTTAGCAGTAACTGTTACTTTTCCTCCTCTAAAACGTTTTCCAGCTTAACTTCCTACCACCCAGCTTTCCCTGGGAGCCTTGTGGAATACTTGACCCAGCCAGAGCGTAGTCAGGAATGGAAAGGAAGGAGGGGAGTGGGACAGGGCTGGGAAGGCTCATGGCAGTAGCTGAGTCTGTCCTGTTCTCTCTCCTTCCCTCAGTCCATGCCATCAGAGGTGGTATGTGTACACTTGGGGGTAGTTTCATCCCTCTTTGGCAAGGCTAAGGAGCTGGGATTTGGGTGTCCCAGGTTTGCCAGTGGGATTTTGAGGGTGGCTGCTGAGGATTTCCATGCAGCCTGGAGTTAGGGGGTTGGCAAAGTCCTTTTGCATCTAGAGGACTGGAGCTTAGGGGACAGGAGATGCCAAAGCAGTGAGGGTAGGGAAGCCCTGTTGCAGAAGGATCCAGATTTGGGGAGCTGTGCATGGCTTGGAGTGGGGTTGAAGAGGACTGAGCAGGGTGGTGTGAGAAGTGGCCTTTTTGAATCCTAGTGTGAGTATTTTAAAAGATAACATGTTTGAAGAGGATGGGGCTTAGGACAGGCCTGAGAAAGGTGGGGTGCAGGTGCCCTCCAGTCTATTACCACAGAAAAAGATTAATCCTTAATGCTAGGATAAAATCCGTTCTTCACCTGGAGTCACTATAAACACAGTGTTTCTGAATTCATTATGGTTTTTTTTCTGGTATCTTCATTGCCATATGGGGCAACATGCCCCGTGGGACAGGAGAGCAGTGGCCTCTGTTAGAGCTGTTGGGAATGATGGGTTTGGAGTGTGTAGGACAGCTTGTCCTTTGTTAAAACTGTCTCCTTTTGAACTGGCAAGAAAGCAAATACTACCTGCTGCTTCAATTGCTTAAGCATGTCTAAACCTCATTTTGCAACATCTCATTTCACGTCCCTTATTCTTTTTGCGTGGTGTCAGTGCTGCTGTCATCCTCTGGTGCTGTCTGGATTGTTGAAATCATTATCAGGGAAGTTACTTTAGTACTGAAAAGCAGTATGTCAAACTAGAGCCATGCAACACAAATAGCAAATAGCTTTTACCAGCACAGCCTTTTAAAACTGAAGCAAAGGGACTGTGAGCCTTTATTTTTGGATGTTTGGGGAACACAGGTTATTAGCACTAGCTGTATTGTGGTATTTGTGTGGAGATACTAATATAACAGGAGATGAAACCATTTTGTCTCAGGAAATCTCAAGTTTTCTGTGGTGTGCTCTACAGTGATCCAAGGCTGAGGAAATGGGTTAATCAAAACAAGAAATCTTATTTTTAGGATATCTTTTTTTCTACTTAAGTTTTCTGAGGAGCTGTAGCTCTGACATCAGTTAAATTACAGTGGAGGAGGATGAACTATTGCTGCTACTCTGCCTTGAAAGGACCTGTGTGGCCCTTGTTTCCCATTGACCACGACTCAGAGCTCTGCTTAGAAATGATCCTGCTGGGAGCAGCTTTTGATGGCCAAAGACAGCTCTCAAATTGAACAGGATATAGTGAAATGCACAGAGAATTGTGCCTGACTTGTCCTGCGTTTAATCCACTGAACCTTTCTCATTTGTTTTTTTCCTAGTTTGTCTGCTGCTTTTTCTAGTAACGCACTTCAGAGACTGGCTGGAAATAGCTCGACTGTTGAGAATGAGTAGGGAGGGAAAAACACAGCAGAGAAATGCTAGTTGTATCTGTTTAACCTTAGCCATTCCTTGACACAAGAAGGGGTTTTTCTGTTTCCTTCCTCTATATCAATTTATCTCTCACTAAAGTTTTACTTATTTATTAATAAAGATGTTTACCCCTCAGAAAAGGATTACTTATTACACTGACTTGCTAATTCCTCACACTTCTCTAAAGGAACAGTGCAGTAGCTGGTAGCATGCAGTTTTTGGGAGGCCCAGCCCAGGGCTGCAGCTAGCTCAGGAACTGCAATTGGTTGTTTTTCAGTCTGGGACTCTGTCCCAGATAGCAAGGCAAGGCTTGTGAAATAAGAGTATAAACTAATTTTGGACAAGACTTAAAAGGAACAGCTGAGGTTCCTTGGTTTGTTCAGCTTGGAGAGGAGAAGGCTGAGAGGGGACCTGGTTACAGGCTACACCTTCCTCACAGGAGCAGCAGGGAGGGATGTGCTGATCTCTCTCTGGTGACCTGCAGCAGGACATGAGGAAAGGCAGTGAAGCTGTGTTGAGGGAGCTTCAGATTGGGCTCTTCACTGAGAGGGTGGCTGGTCCCTACACTCTTCATTATATGGTTTGATTTTAGGTTGTCCTGAGAGGAACAGGGAGTTGGACTCTGACCCTTGTGGATCCCTTCCAACATGAGATATTCTATAATGTACCATTCTTCTGTTCTGTGGAGTAAATACAAAGTAAGCAAGTGCATCAAACCAGCTGAGCTACCTGCATCCAGTGAGTGTACTTTTGGGTGGAACTATTGTCAAGTGTCTCTGAGTGGTATGCAAATGGGCTTGTTATGGCCTGGAAACGTTCACATCACTAGTCAGAAAACAGTCTCTGCTAAACAGCATTGGTTTGCAGTGGATGGCTTTTTAATAAAAGCAAAATTGAGCTTGCAAATTAGGTTTTACTCTCCTAGTAGCTTTTCTAGAATTTAAGTCACGTTTGGCAGGTACCTGAGGGGTGTGGATGTTCCCAGGTGTAACTTAGCATTGCCCATGACAGTTGTGTGTTACTTAAAGCAATGGAAAAGCAGAGAGCCTTTTGTGGTGTTTAATCAGGGCATTGGTGTTAAGAGCCAGATTATGATAAAAATGGGAAAAGTTTCTGTAAAAGGAAGTGTCTAGTTGTGCAAAAACATCAGCTAACAGGTTGCTATTGCTAACCAGGCAAATAGGAGTAAATTATGATTTGGATGCAGAGCTGTTGCCTTGTTGAAGATATCCAGCAATGTAATAAGCTTCAGGAACATAACAAATTCCAAAGGGCCCAGTCCTGCAATGCACTTTGTAAATGGACTTAATTGAATTCTAATGAGGCTAGTTATGGACAACTGTTCCACTTACATGCAGCTCATTGCAGGATTAGCGTCAAACCCGTGAGTGCAACATGTGTTGAAGCATGACTTTAAAATTTCCAAGTTGCCAGAAAGCCATCTGAAAGCCTTATTAATGCTTGTAACTTCATGTAAGGCTTGAAACATATCTTCCTGCAAATGGGCAGCTGATGAGTTGTCTGAACCCAGCCTGCAGTGGGAAGGACGTGTTTTTTGGTGAACCTTGTAAGTTGATCGTGTTGTGATCTGGCGTATAAGTGCTCTTGTTGAGAAATTATACCTCAGTCTGACTAAATGTGACCTGAGAAGGAATCTGCATGAGGAAAGGTTTGAGGTGGGCTTCTGGTCTTCAAAGCTAGGAAGCCAATTGAATACTGAAAGTGGTGACACACTCTGTGCTGCTATAAGTAAGTGTTTTTATTAATATAAAGTAGTGTTCTTACATCCTTAAATATCAGTAGCCAAATTCCTGAGTTTAGAGGTCATTCTGAAAAAATTGTGGGGTTTTTTTGGTATTGTTATTATTCGTGGCAGTGTTTCCACACTCCCACTTCAAAAGAAGAGCAAATAGTTTCAAACATTAGTTTAGAAACAAAACTGGCTGTAGGGCTGAGTAATACCACTGAGGACTGGCATCCGATCATGTGACGTGCCGATGGAGACTGACAAAGCACAATTCCTTGAATGGGATCTTGGAGGGAGGACGTGGTGCTGCAGTGATAACTTGTGCTGTGCAATACAGTTTTCATCTGAAGATGCTTCCTGTTGAGATGAGAGAGCACGTGTTAGTAAAATGCATGATTCTTTGTATTTTGGGTGGAAAGTAGGCAAAGTTTGAGGCTTCTGCATTAAGAGCAAGTTGAAGTCATTACAACTGCATCCTGCACTTGAAGCTCTTTTTGCCCCACTTTAGGCACAGTACTTGTCCAATTGTTTAACTTGCCTTCAACCTTTTATGTATAATTCTCTGCTGAATATAATACTATAATTACTGCCTAACTATTTATAAATACATTAAACTGACCTATCAACACATAATAAACAGAAATAACAGAATATTTTATTCATGTTTTCTGAAAGCTTCAATTATTTCTATTTGGATATCAATTAGAGTTTGCTTTTAAACAGAATTCAGAGTAGTAGCATTCAATTCACTTACTCTAAATTAGATGGCAGTATGTTTCACTTAATATAAATTGTATGTGATTACTTACAATCAGTTTAAATCAATAAGTTTGTGATGGATTTTTGCTCTGTGCTGTGGTTTCTCAGTAATAAATCCCTTGTTTAGTCCAGAAGGCATTGCTTCTTTTTGGCAGCTTTCCATGCATTTCAGTAATGAGTATTGGGTAGGCACAGTTTCAGCAAATCAGCATTTGGGGGGGGGTGAAGTCCCTGCAGAGGATAAACACATTTAAAAAAATCAATTTAACTCAACTAGTCCCAATTCAAATGAATAGAATACTCAGCTTTGAGAATCTTAGAGTCTGTTCCTTGTAGCAGAAACTTGTACCTATCCTGGCCTAATGATTTAAAGAGAAGGAATCAGAATGTGGTCTGTAATTCAGGGGTTGGAAGCTTTGTTACAAAATCCACGAGGGATAGATGCCGAGTATTATTTTCACGTTGGATTGAACTGAATCATAAGCTGGCCTGACTCCTTCCTGAGGTCTTGCCACCTGTCTGCAGAAACCATTGGCTTTAGTCCAGAAGACTCCTATGTACTAGAGCAGGAACTGCTCTACAGAAACTGCGTAGTGGCCACAGTGCATGATAGAAGATCTCCTTGCTGCAAAACTGTAGCTTTTATATAACAGTAAGGGAAGGAGCCCCAGGAGGTGGTGGCAAGGCAGCAGGCACTTGCCAGATGGCAACATCCTTACATTTTGCTTTGAAGTACAGCATGACGGTGAAATGGGTAGGCAAATTGGTTATGAGTTTCATGAAGATGAAGGAAAATGTAGACTCTAGGGATAATGGAGCACAGTGAAAGCCAACCTGGCTATGGCACTGTGCTGGTATGAATGGCAGCCTCCAGCCTCATTTAACTGTTGAAGCTCCTGGAAGAAAAACTGTTGGTCTAAAGCATCTATTTAATCCTATGGGAATGGCTATAGTAACTCATTGAACCTGCCTGGAGAAAGCAATTCTCATCTCTCTGAATGGACAGCTAATTCTAGGCCAGGAAGCTGTTCACCATCTCTCATGTGAGCACTATTCCCAGCTCATTTCTGCTCTAGTGTGAATTTACATGTGTTCAGCCATTCTCCTATTTCATGCTTGAGCTCCTGAGTGCAGGAGGCACACACCAGTGCAACATTGCTCCCCAAGACTCAGCAGGCTTCACAAAGGAATTCTTAGAAGAAATAAAGCATAGAAAGGAATTAGCAAACTCCTGAACTTCAATAACTGCAAAAAAAAAGTCTGAATGTGCCAAGTATTGCAAGGTGTGGCAGTGGGGAGGGAGCAATGTGGTGAAGGGTCTTTAGGAAGAGAGCAATGCAGTGTGAAACAAGCATTTGTTTTGGTGCAAGCACGGTAGGTTAGGGATTACTTGCATAAAATCACTGAAAGCCAAGTGCCAGTGTTAAATATCTGTACTATCACTTGCTGGATGCCCTGTTTCTTTGAATAAATTGGTCTGTTTTTTCCTCCTTTTCTGTAGTGCTTGGGTTGTTTGGGAAGCAGGTGGCTATTGTGGAGCTCCTGTAGCCAGAAGGGTGGTAGAGGGACGTTTAACAACATGGGTTGCTTTTTGTTTTTAAAAGATCTGCAGATTTTCTGGATGTCTTGGCAAGAAATAGCAACTGTTTGTGACTATTTCTGTTCAACAAAACTAAGCAAACTGGGTTGGGTGTTCTGGTTCTTCATCTGCTTTCCCTGCAATGGCGCAGAGGTGCTTAGTGTTTGCTATGTGCTTATATACCTCCACATATGTGCTCTCTACACGTGTGCCAGGCATGTGCCCAGGTTCTTCCCTCCCCATTTTTCAGACATACATTATTAGTCTGTTAACAGGAAGGTTTATTTTGTATCTGGACTACCTGAGTGCTCTAATTTATAAAGTAATTGCCACTGAATCCAGACTTCCCATCAAGGCCAACACCAAAAGAACCATTTAAGCTGTGCATGCAAGTGTGTAACTTTATACTCTTTTATTTAGAAGATCATTGAATAGTTTAGAGAGCTTCGAGATCTAGTTCCATACCCCTGCAGCATGACCCCAGTGTCCCTGTCCAGTGCCACGCCTGACTTGTAGTATGTGTAGAGGGGAGTCAGTAAATTCCACTCCAATGGAAACTAGCTTTGAGAAATATTCACCTGTGAGCACAGCTGAAAGTGTAACTGTAGCACATGGGGAGGCCATGTGCTATAATTGAACTGTTTCTGGTAGCCAATAGAAAAGATGACTGTCCTTTGAAGACTGTGACCATCCTTTTCTCCTTATCGTGGTATCTGTTTTAAGATCAGTTTCTGGTAATCACAGGAGTTGGCATTTCTCATTCTTGGAGCCTCCTGGGTATCATCCCCTCAGTGCAATAACCACTTAGACTTCTTGACCTGTGCTTTAAGCCACTCTCCAGGTGTTCCAGGGAGATAGTCTGGGAAAGAAATATGTTCATTACACTCACTAGTACTCTCATTTTCTCTGCATATGGATACCATGTTGCACAATAGCAAGAGCTACAGATAAGGTGTCCTGTGATCTTAAATGAAGCTTCTGGTGTTACAGTGCTGAAGTACACAAGCCTGTTGCAATGATGCCTGAAGGTTTGCAGTTCCCTTCAGCATATTTACCACATCCAAAGTAGGGCAGATGGAAATGGCTTTGTGACAAATATTCTTCTGGCATATAGCCACACACCTACCTCTGCTTTTCTTTTTCATTGCTCAAGAGCATTTGCCTGGGCATTGCAGCTCAACAGGCCGTTTCTCTTGCCTCTCAGGCAAATAACTTGGGTGACTCAATGCCTATGAAAACCTTTGCATAACTGTTAGAAAAATCCTTACCCCTATCCACAGAGCCTCTGCCTGAGCAGTCTTTCAATGGAAAAGGGCTGAGTCCTGAGAGGTTATAAGGCTGCAAAGAGGCTTTTTTTTTGTGGCTTATGTGGGGTGGAGAAGGACATAATCAGCAGAAGTAGTTATTAAACTTTCCACTCAGGAATGGGTGCTGGTGTAATCTGGTATCACTGGTGGTGCAGCATGCTCTGAGTAGTGGAGCGTGGGTCTTCTCTCCATCTCCCATTGCAAAACTGGTGTGAAACTGTGCAATTGGCACATGAAGCCCTTCCAGTCATGCAAAGCTGGTTCTTTGCACTATGAAGGTATGTGAACAGACTTGACTTTTTGCCCCAACCCTTCTATGTGGCTTGACACCCAGATGGTTCTGGTGTCAGGTATACCTGAACACCTTGAGATTTGCCATTTGGAAGTCTGATCTCCCTGTGCCTTTTTCGAGCAGCAGTTCTTTTTAGGCAGTCATCAATATGCTGTCTTGTTATGTCCCAAACGCTTTTCATCTTCAAGTTGCTGTGCCCCCTACTTCAGGCTTCTCAAGCACTTTGCATCTTTGCCACTGTTACAGATAATCTCGATTCCTATGGATGATTTTGCATTTCAACATTGTGCAATTTCAGGGGGGACTTCAGCTTGCCTCACCCTTACCTTCTGCTTGTGAGTCATTTCTGGGAGATGACGACTGAAGCGTACTGAACCCTGACAGGTAATAAAGGCTGCAATCAGAGGAGGCAAAAAAATGTTCTCTGCAAAACTTCTTCCTCTTGTTCTCATTTCTCTGGGGAAAAATGTGCAAGTTGGCAGATGCTGAGTCTGAGCAGCAGAAGATTTTGCTCCTCCTCACCTCCCTGGAAGAATGGGGAGTGACAGCCCAAGCTCCCATGTGTTCCCCTGGTGTGGGAATCTACCCAAATCCTGAATATATAGTGTTCTAATTCAAGCTTGTGACTCCTGCAGAAAGGAGTCAGAGGAAATGGAAGTACTGCTCCACCAGAACCTGAGAGGTCTCCACTTGCCACTTTTAAATTATTATGCTTTACAAAGAATGGGCAGGGAAAGGGAGCCAGACTGTGGGCCACTGGACTCACAAAAAAAACCCTTATGTAACTTGGGAACACAGACAATTGGTTGCGTTCATTTGGTGCTAAGCTACTGAAGATTCAGAGAATCAGTTGCAAGTACATTCAGATTTCTCCCTCTCCAGTTCTAAACTGTTTCTCCTCTCTAGAGGAAGACAGAGATGTCTCCTCCTGAAAATACCTGCTGATGAACAGGCAATTTCCTAAGGAAAACACGTTTCTTTCATGATTCTGTGTTACATCTTCACATATGTACCAAAAAACTTGCAGTTCCTTTGGCAAGAGAGGACTTAACAAGTGTGCAGTCCTCTTAAAACTGAAGTATTTTGATCCATAGGAGGCACAGATTCTACTCCCTCCCTTTGCATTCTCAGGTTTAATTGCAAGTCTGATGGATGAGTCCAACACTTTGCTTAGAGCAGTCCATACTAATTTTTTTAAAAAAAAGGTTTAGGATATTGTTTTCTTCTCTCTCCTGCTTCCCCCTGTCCTTTGACTCTCTGTGAGGGTGATGGTACTAAATTTCTCATCAGTAAAGATTTGGCCAGTGACCCTGTGTGTGTCTAAAGACCACTGGACTCTTGTTAAGTGCAGGAGCTTTGGGAAGCTCTGGTGGGAAATTGCAGGTTATGTATGAGACAAAGATCCTTTTCATAGTGGCAGTGTTCTCAAAGAAAATGTTAATTTATTGGGTTTTCTTTTTTGCCACAGCCATGCTTCTTGTCATTTAGCAGCTTGCATCCTGTCTCAGCCCTCTGACTTAGAAAAAAGATTGTCTGTGTGGTTTGTGCTGCAGTGTGTCTTAATTTCAATAGCAAACTGTAGCTATTGGTATTCCCTAAAAGAACCCCACTTGAGTTTCTCAATAAAAGCAGAAGTTAAAACAAGAATGGATGTGGTCCTCAGGAAACCTTGTGAGTTTTGCCCAGAGGCTGTCACACTCTGTCAGTGACTTGGGCTTATTTTATAATTGTCCCACAATATTCTTCACATGTATTTTTTTTCTCTTTGTAACAAAGGCAGGCTTTGAACTTGCATTTTACTCTACACTTTTTTTGCTATACTTTGAGCACAGGGAGGATTCTTCTTGCTTAGCTACCAAAAAGCAATACAGAATTGAGTGCTTTCTCCTCTGGGAGCTTGTACCTGGGGGGCCTTTGGGAGCTTGTAAGTTGAGCTGGTGAAGGCAGGGGGTGCTGAGAGGTAGCCCACTGCACTTACTGTGCTGTGGTCTTGAGGAGCTATTCCCTGGCTCTCTCCTCCTGTTTTTCCCTCGATCCTATCTTCTGACTGCAGTCATCTGTATCAAATAAGCATGGATTTAGCTGAGTTCCCAAGTGCCTGGGACTGCAGCAAGGGTCGGTGTGCAGCAGCCGACTGCTGAGAAGAGGAGCAGTTGGTGCTTGCCTTGGCTGAGTGTGTCTGAAGTACATAAAGGAATTTGGGATGCACAGGCTGTAATGTCTTTCATCTTGCCAGTGTTATTACTCAACAGGATCCTTTCTGGGTGGTTTGAAATTTTTCTGGATTAACTGAGGCTCTCTGATGACCTCCCTCACTTGCCCCCCCATTCCTGTGAGGGAAGGGGCCTTGGATCTCTAGACTGTTAGTATGAGGATGTTTTTAATACAGAGAAGTTGTTTGGTCTGTTTCTCCTTTTTTCTTTCTATTTCTTTTTCTGATAGTTGAATTGGGCTAGTTCCAGCCTAACAAAGCCCTTCTATCTGTTGTGAAGAGCTGAGGGCATGATCACTACTTTCTCATTTAAATTCTAAAATTGCCTTTTAAGTCTTACCTTCTCATTTCTTTTATACAAGTCTTCTCTGGCCTTTTGAGGCATGAGCAAACACAGTTTCAGTACTGCAGTTTTGGTAAAAGGCTATAAATCACTCCCTTTGCTCTTAACACAATTTATATAATCCCATATTGTGGCATTAGAAGAATAACTTCTAACCTCTTAACTACATTTAACTTTTGTGAAGTTGGATCCGTGTCCAGGCAGTGTCCATGGTTGCGGCTGGGAGGATGTGAGTTTCTTCTTGTGGTACAGTACCCTTCTGCCTCCATTCATCCTTGGGCTGATCGAGTGCAAGAGGGCTGCTTCACAGAATCTCAAGGGCTAGAAGGGATNCCATGAATGAGCTCACCCTTCAGTCTCTTCCAAGATACAGAGCCTCCGCTCCCTCAGCCTTTCATCACAAGGGAGATGCTCCACTCCATAATCTTTGTGGCCCTGTGCTGAACTGTCTCCAGCAGCTCCTTTTCCTTGAACTGAGGGGCCCAGAACTGATCACAGTATTCCAGATGCATCCTTCTCCATGGAGAGTTGCAGTGCTCAGCTGGGATACACCCATGGGCATGGCAAGTACCCCATGAGCAGCAGTGGACGACAGTGAGAGGAAGGGGGAGCAAACCTAGAGCCCAGCCTCAGAGCAGGGAGCACTGACTCCTGGAGAGGCTGGGAAGATGATATTAAGAAGCAAGAAGCCCCTTGGGCTCCTTACCTTGCTGTTGCAGTATTTAACCAGCTTTGCTTTGTTTTCTCCTAAGCTGGCTCTGGAGATTCAGTGCTCTTTTGTTATTTTTACTATGTTCACTTTAAAGCAAAGGTGTAGGCAGATCCATCTCCCAGCTCTAGCTGACGCAGGATACTGTCACATAAATCAGAGCATCACAATGTGTTTGCTGTAGAGGAAAGGCTGCTTTTTGATTATACTGCCTTATTACCAAATATACTGCTCTTAGGCAAGCGTGAGGAACCTTTTCCTTGCTAGAGGCTATACAGACCTTTCAAATAACTTTGACAAGCTACACATTAAAACGCACAGTTGTGGGTTTTACCCCTTATGTTACTATTGAGTAATTTTGCTCTGGGCTTTATGAAATAAGTAGCTAGCTGTGGTCAGCCAGAGGGCTTCAGATTCACCACATAGGCTTCACAAACTAATAAGCTTTCCCTTAATAGTGTCTATAAAGCTGATGCTGCTAAAACTGTAATGTCAGATACTTCCAGACATGCCTGATGTGTTTTCCCAGCTGTGTTAGCCACTGCAAAGCAGCCATATATTGTTGGAAATGCTGATAACCGAGAGTATCTTTTGTAGGTGGATGGCCAGAAAAAAGCTCTGAGCAGGAGCCCAGCCTATGTCATAAGGCCAAGTTGCAACTGTGCACATGCATTGGGATTTGGAAGTTGGGAAAAGCAGAGATTCCCTTCTGAATAGAAATTAAGTTTAGGCAATGTCCTGTGGGCCATGTGAATTCTTTTGCAAGAATTCTTTTTTATTGAGAGTCTTGAGTGAAGTGGAAGGACTTCAGGTATGGCAAAGCTTTGCTATTAATGGCCAAGCCAATGAGGCACTGAAATGGTTTGTCTTTGGAGATAGCAGCATCTTCATCACTGATAGCTGCTAAGGTCCCCTTGGGTAAACACCTTTTGGGAATGGCGTGGATCATAGCTGACCCTGTCCAAGGCAGAGGGACAGATGCGGCAAGATTATTCTCACCCTGGCTGATGTTCTAGGACTTGTGATGTTGAAAAGTAACCGTGGCCTAATGCATCTTCTTCACAGTACCTGCTGGCCCCAATGATCAGGTTATTTTCCTGAAGAGGGTTTTTAGCAGTGGCAGTGCAGTGCTTGCACTGGCTGGTGCTTCGGTAGCGAGGGCATCCCAGCCCATGTGAAGGTCAGAAATATTGTTTGCTTCTCGTCATAGTTCAAGCACATCCAACAGTAAAGCCCCACTCAGCCATTCACTCACACACACACACATTCCCCCACCTTACCTTCCATAGGATAGTGGAGGCCCCAGGGAGATGAGAGGAGAAAAGATCTCCAAGAGCTTGTGGATGGAGACAGGGGCAGAGAGGGCTCACTGCTAGTGATGGTTCCGGGCAAAGCAGACTCAGCTGCTTGGCTTAGGGGAAGTTATTTCTTCTTATTTGAACAGTTTAGTCTGCTACTAACTAGAAACAAGACAGAACCCAAAACCAGAGCATGAGGATGAGAAAAATACAATCAACACTTTAACATCTCCTTTCTCCATCCCTTCCCACTTCATCCCTCTGCGCATGGGGTTCTCCACAAACTGCCAACAAATCTCAGCTTCACTATTGACCTCCACAGGTTGCAGGGGGACAGTTTCAACACCAACAACCCCTACTGGATGCAGGAGGGTCTCTGCTCCAGCTCAACTCAACCTCCCTCATTGACTTCAAGGTCCACATGGTTGTTTCTCCCTCATACAACACCTTCCACCACTTCCCAGAAAGAACAAACCTCCTCTTCCAGCTGCTGCTTCTTTAAAGGTGATCACAGAGGCACCTGATGGGCTCAGGCCCAGAGCTGGCTCTAACTTAGAGCTGGGAAGAGCTGCGAGCCACTTCTTACCAGAGCCCCATTGGAGCCCCTTCTCTGTACCAGAAGTGGCTCCACACAAACCCATAACACTTTTGGAGAGCAATGTTGAGAACACATATTTTCAGGATCTAAAACTCTGAAAGGACTTCTCTAAGTTTTTGGTGGATTTGCAGCTTGTTAGGAATGTGAGTAAGTTATGGGTGAGGTCTGTAAGTAAACCTTGTGATGAAGCTTATCTCCCTCAAACTTTGAGATGTCTCCCTCAAATTACTGGCAATTTGTATAAAGAAGGGAGGGAGTAGGAAGAAAACTACTAAAAGCATATAATAGGTTTTCCAAGCAATTAAAGAAAAGATAGCTTTTTGGCTCTGGAGAGAATAAACAACTATAAAATGATGGTCATTTGACAGCAGGAAATCTATTTCTTTTTTGGTCATGATTGTGTATTGGAGAGATCAGTAAATGAGACTGGTTAAACTTCCATCAGTCACCAGCCCACACAGGATCACTTTCTTCTTTCCTCTTTCCCTTCATTTAATTTCATTGCTGAGATTGACAGATTCAAGTACGAAAGGCTTTAAATAGGTGATCATTCCCATCTCCAGGATTTGCCTGGCTTTTTACTTTCCAGATCTCATTTCAGAACACACTGCATGAAATGACGTGAAATTACCAAGCACTTTGATTACTTTTTTTTTCAAAAAAACACAACTGTTCTCATCCCTTGCTGTTGTTCACAGACTTTATGGCACAGAAAAGTGCAGCAGTTTACTGATGCGATACCACATTCCCCAATTCTGTTACGCTTCAGGCCATGAAGAGAAGTTACCCAGCTACATCTGTGTGAACTTTGGGAAGTACAATGCAACTTCTGGTGCTGGAATTCCAGCCTACTCTAGGACTCTGCCTTTGAAAGTGTCTCTTGAGCTACTTTTGCAGGAGAAGAAACAGATTATTGATTTGGAAATTAAGATGAATGGATTGTATTACATTTTTAGGTGTTGCTCCTAATGCTGTCGACATTGACTTGCAGCTGATGTAAAGTTTTGTTACCTGGGAAGGAGAAGTGAAGGACGACAGAGCAAAACGGAGCAAGGGATAAATTTACAAAGCTTCTAATAAACAAGAATGACAAAGAGCAAACAATTGTTGTTTCTAACTGGAAGAGATATAGGGATCTTCCCATACAAATTACCATTTCTAATTGACTTGTAGGAGAGTGCTGCTGTGGCTTTTCTGCAGCGGTGTTGCTAGGAAGTGTTGCTAGGCAACTATTCAATGACTGAACCGACCTTTAAGATAAATATATGTATTTTTTTCCAGTTTTGATGCTGGAGAGCTAACCTCTCTTTTGTCTCTTGCACAGGCCTTTCTCTGAGCAGTCCGAGCTATTTGGGCCCAGGGATTGCTAAATAATAGTCGGATGAAGATTTGGCAGAGCAGTTTTGTAAGCACGTGTTTGTGTGGAGCGTTCGCAGGAGCTCAGGTTCTTTCTTGCAATGTGAGCAGTGAAAGTTGGCAAATAAATTATTCAGGACATTATCTGATTAATTTTGTGATCTTTCTTGAATAAATCATTTGAAGAAACATTCTTCACTATTTACCTGGCTAGACAAGGAGCAGGGAGGGCAAAAGGAGAGCGAGGGGTGAGTGGTGCAGTATGACAAAAAGGATTTTAAAGATTCTGATGTTGATTAGGCCTTTTGCTGTGAAGCCTGGTGGCACAACACAAAGCGGCTGCTGGGACCTGCTGGGACCTATTGGGAGTGTTCTCCTTTTACCAGCTGTCTTTGAAGCAAATCCTCTTGTTTATTACCATGTTCAAATGAATCATGCTCATAATTTTTAGAATGTTTTTGCCTGTGTAAAATGAGTTATCATGTGGTTTGTTGTTTTGGTGGTTTTTTTTTTTAAGAGGAAGAGTGTGAATAATCTGTAAGGCTCATAATTTAAAAAGCACCTCTAGGTAAAGACAGCTTGCCAAAAAATGCAAAAGCTTGCTGAGTGAGAACTGACTGCCAGTCATATAGGAGTCCTATACTTTGTCTAGAGTCCTCTCAGAGAGCTGATACGGTGGGGCAGCTTCTACTCCTCAGAAATGCCCAGGCAGAGGTTTGCAAACAAGCTGCAAAGGAGCAGGTTTTTCTTGGCTGGTGCACAGCAGCCACAACCTGCCATGTGCTGTATCACCCTATTCCCTTCTTTCTTACCTCCACCCAGGCCTGAAAGTATACTCGCTCTTTAAACTTCCCACCAGCCAGTCTTTGAGGACATCGTGCTTGCTTTTCTAAACTATTATAGGCATCCTCCTTCAGCTCAGCTGAACTTCAGATATCTTCTTTCCCATACATTGCCCCTTCTCTCCCATACATACAGTGAAGAGACTTGATTTCTTGCAGTGTGGTGCAGACACTCAGCTGATGCAATGCTACTTGTGAGATAAACCCAGGTATCCACCACTGCTCAAATAAAAAACAACCCCAAAACCACTCTGTTTCTTCCAAACTTTAAGTTAGCTGAGAAGGATTTCCTAGTGCCTGCCTCTGCTGTGCTTGTTGACAAAGGGGATGTCCCTAGATTATGCTTTTCCAGAATTTAGGTATTCAACCAGTCTATCTCTACGTATGAAAGAGGGATGGACTCTTCCTGATGGTGATTTATCCATCCTTTGTACAATGTCTCTTGTAGTGGGAGGATTCACTTTCTCCCCTGGTTTCAAGTAGGTCAGAGTACCTGTGTCTGAGCACAGCAGGGAAGGTGAGAATGAGACTGCCAGGGAGGAAGAGGAGAGTCTTGCAGTGAATAACACCACAATAACTTCTGAAAGAAGATGGCTTTTGCAGCACTGGGGGCACAGTGGGACCTATTTGAGCAACATGTAGCAGGGACTCAGGATGATTAGCATGGAATTGCATTTTGTGTTAATCGATCTAAGGCAGTAGTACAGCACAGAACTGACTAGCACATAATTTTATTCCTTCCCCTCCCTTAGATGATGAGAGCTTCAATTCACGTTGTGAAGGGCAACACCTGCTCCTGTGCAGTTATGGGAAGCAGTCAATGCTCTGTGACTGGCCTTTGTGAGGGAACACAGTTCAGATTCAGTGAAGCAACCTGGGGCTTTACTGGTGGACGATGGCTTATTAGCATTTGGTTTTGTTCTTCCTTTCTACTCTATGCATAGGAACAACAATTGTTTTAGATTAGGACAGAATGGAGGTATTAGAGGTCAGTCACAGGGCAGCGTGTGGATAGTCTGTTGCCAAATTATAAAATAAAATCTGGTTTAATGACCTTAAGATTACAAAACAAAGTAAGTACATATACTGTCCATTCTAGATGTGCAAATGTACTTATTCCTTGTTCAGAGAAGTGTCAGGGGTGCAGCACCAGCACCTTACAGAGGCTAAAGATTTAATTTGCTGATGGGAAGTCTAGACTGTACAAGTACTTCACTCTCAATACAAGTGTAGTCACAATGAAATTAAGGGAAATCATAGAACAGAATCATAACAATATTTAGGTTTGAAAAGACCTTTAAGATCTTGAAGTGTTGAAGTGTTATATATAGCACTGTCGTGTTCCTCACTAACCCGTGTCCCTCAGTGCCACAGCTACAGGGCTTTTAAATAATTCCAGGAATGGTGACTGTCACTTCCCTGGGCAGCCTGTGATGAAATTATTGTCCATATCTACTCAAAAATTCTCTGGAACAGCTTGGGGCCTTTTCCTATTGTCCCGTTGCTTGTTACCTGGGAGAAGAGGCCAAGACTCACTTACCACAACCTTGTTTCATGTAGTTGTAGAGAGTGATCACGTTTCCCCTCAGTCTCCTTTTCTCCAGGCTAAACACTCCTAGTTCCCTCAGCTGCTCCAGTCCTCTCCCCTAGCTTTGTTGCCAACCTTTGGACATGCTCCAGCACCTTAATGTCCCTCTTGCAGTGTGGGGCTCAACACTGAACACAGCACTTGAGGTGCAGCCTCAGCAGTGCCCAGTACAGGCACACAGTCACTGCCCTGGTCCTACTGGCCACACTATTTCTGATACAAGCCAACTTACTCTTAAAGCCTCTCTCCTTCAGAAATTTAGTTTTCATTTTCAACTGCAGAATGGCAGTCAGTCACTAAACCTTTTGGCAAACATTTATCTTTGTTTTCCTAAGTGTAGTTCAGGCCCAGCCTGCATCAACCATCCCCACACCCCCACCTTCTGTAGAGTGGTGGGAGGCGCCAGTGAGATGGGAGGAGAAAAGATTCCCCAAGGGCTTGTGGATGGAGACAAGGGCAGGGAGGCCTCACTGCTAGTGATGGTTCTGGGCAAAACAGACTTGACTGCTCAACTTGGGGAACAAAACAAGTAACCACTACCAACTAGAAACAGGACAGGCAGAGAACAAAACTAGAGCAGTATGATGAGGAAAATACAACAAGCACTTAAAGATCTTCTTCTCAGGCTCAGCTTCTGCTCCCCATATCTTCCTCTCCTCTCCCTCAGCAGCACAGGGGACAGGGAATGGGGGTTCTGTTGGTCCATCAGAAAAAGTCTCTGACATTTCTTTCTCTTCAGGAAAGGACTCCTTGCATTCTTCCCTTGCTCCAATGTGGGTCCCTCCCACAGGATACAGTCCCCAGTGAACCTCTCTGACATGAGTCCTTCCCTGGGGCTAAAGCTTCTCACCAACTCCTCCAACATGAGACTCCTCTGCAGAAGCAGAGTTGCAGGCATCTTCTGCTGCAGCGTTGCCCTACAACTCTTTACATTGACTTTTGTTTTAAGGTACAAGGTATTTGCCATAGTGTCAAAACAGATTCTGTGTTGTATTACTGTTAGCAGTGTAAAACCTGTATTCACTCTTCTAACTTTACTTCAAAAGCAACTACTAGTAAGTTGAAGTTCTGAGCTAGAATAATTTCAGGAACTGGTGAGGTCTTTGTCAATTAACTTGTGCAATTGGTAGAGGGTAATAATGCAGATGGCAGATCATACTATTTCCTTGCATGGCTGTAAGCAAGGAAACTAGCCAGCAAATGAAAATGCTTACTTGCTGGAACAGTGAGCATTGCCTTCTCTTCACCCTTCAGAGCCTTCTAAGATCCCTAGGAAACAGTTCTACTTTTTTTCCTTTTTTTACTGTTTGGAAAAGCTGGTGTTAATTATGTTGTTGCTTGCTCAAAGAAAATGACCTGGCTATAAAAAGGGCCAAATGTTTCCAAGCACTCTCAGAAATGAGGAAGCTATTGTTCTGTAATGCCTGTAAATTTGTAAATATAGGCAAAGAAATAGCCACTACTTGTTGCACAAAGGTTCAGGGCAGTACTTCACTTTCTTTATCTCCTTGTATTACAAGAGTGGTAAGAATGCAGTGTAGTATGAAAGCAGGTCTGAGGGATTTGAGAGTTGGAGAGTTGTTTGCATGCCTGGTTATAAAAAGCCTCAGGTTGTACCTGTTTGTCCTGAGTCCTGGTGAGTGAGATAGCAAGAGAGTAGTATTTAGGGGATTATTCTGAAAGTACTGTTTTATCAAGTTCTGCCTTGTTGGGGATGTCTGATTTTGCCATTTCCCCTTCATTTCAGAAAGCTTTGCTTTCTGGACTTCTTTACTTGTATTTCACTCTTCCAACCCAATTCATATGGTTTTCAGGTTTTGTTCCACTAACTGGGGACAGGTAGTTTCAGTCAGGTTTTGTTAGTAAACATCAATTGAAAACATGTCTTTTTCTAGTTCAAAAACTTCGAAAACTCATATCTGCATTAATTTCTCCTTTTTAAAACTGTTCCCCAAAAAGAGAAGTAAATGATCCTTATTGCAATTGCATTATTCCTGATCAGTGGCACCTACAATAGCATCAGGGTGTTTTTCAGGCCAACAAACTGAAACATCCTGAACTCGTGGTTCTTTAGGTAACCCAGAAAGGACGTGTACCAGAATCTTTGCAATATGGGTGATGTAGACAAAACAGAAGTGGACCTACATCTGATTTACATACTAATTTATACAGAGACCACATGGCTCTGGTGGCAATTATGTAGAAGGAGATGCCAGCTGGGAAAGGTGTGCTGATAGCTTTAATCCTCATTTTCTGATGCTATGCTTAAAGGAAAGGAAGAGTGAGAGGCTGCAAACAGGTACTGCCCTTGAGCTTTACCTTCCAGTCAATTCTTCTCAAAGTTCAGCCTCAGTGGCCATACCAGCTCTGAAACGCTGCTGCTGACTTTAGCCCTTTCCCCTACCTTTTTTTGTTCAATGGCTGTGTTGGGTTTCCACCTTGATACTTGATTGCCTGGAGCCTTTTGAAAAGACTGGGGAGAGGCTGTGCTGGGGCAGATCTGTGTGAAGCAACCCACAGAGTTATTCCTGTCTTACTAGTGGTAGCTTTGCTAGATAGGAAATGTGTAGGGTGCACCAAGGGGCTATATGGCTCATCTCCTTTGGTTAGATTTTGAATACTCGACCTCTGAACCTCCCATGCTGCACAGTGGGACTAATGAGTGCTTGCAGGTGAGCACAACATTTGCCTTTTCGTTTAGCCTCGAACTTGGTACAATCTGCATTCCAGCAAGGTGTGTTCTGAAATTAAAACAAGAGTGTGATAAGTTTCATAGAATCATAGACTCTTTTCAGCTGGAAGAGACCTTTAAGCTGATAGAGTGCAGCCTTTGTCCCAGCCCTATCACCCACTAGACCATTTCCCTCAGTGCAACATTCACCCAGCTCTGAAACCTCTCCAGGGATGGTGACTCCAGCACCTCCCTGGGCAGCTGTTCCAATGCGTGACAGCCCTGGCAGCAAAGAAATTCCTCCTCACATCCAGCCTGAACCTCCTTTGTGCAACTTAAAACCATTTCCTCTTGTAATGTTGCTCATTACTAGGGCAAACAGACCAACCCCTGCCTCGGTACAGCTCCCTTTCAGGTAATTGTAGGGAGCAATAAGGTCTCCCCTGTGCCTTTTTTTCTCCAAGTTCAACAGCCCCAGATCTCTCAGCTGCTCCTCATATGAGATGTTTAATAGAATTCAAGAGTTTAATCTCTCTTGACAAACTGAATTCATCATGAAGACACAGGGGGTTGTAATGACCAAATGGTATGAATTTGTTGCTGATACAATGCTTTAATGCTACATGAGAAAATCCATTCACACCAGAAACTTTCTAAATGTAGGAAACTAGAAAATACTTCCAAGCCTAAAAATGTTGTTTAAATATTGATGAAAGATTATTGAAAAAATGTTAGAGAGTATATTGCTGACTCCATTTTCCTTTTTAAATGAGAAGTCTTGTTAGTTGGAAGAGTAAGTACACATTTTTCTGTTAAACATCAAAGAGGGCTTTCTCTTCTGGATTACAGAGGCTTCTGGTTTTAGAAGTCCATGCTGAAGCACATCATATATATTGGTTAAAACTGAGCAACTGGCTGAAAGCCTCCAGCTCCAACATCTGCTCAGGAATGAATAGAACAAAGAAAATGTAAAGGCTGTGAACAATGAGGGAGATAGTATTCTTTCATTTCTGAATAGGCGTCTTTGTACTAGAGTCACTACAGAAACATCTGAACACTTCCCAGTAGTAAATTAAATAATGGGGCTAACATCTGTATTCTTTTATCTACTTCTAGTTTGCAGAGAATTCATCTCACTTGTACCAGTGGCTGACTTTGTTTCTCCAGCCACCCAGGAGGTTGTTGCGTGTCGCGTTACTGCGATATGCGGTCAGCTCTCTTGGAAATGGCCTTTATCTACCTGTTTGCTTTTGATACAGTTGTTGGCAGTGCTGTGGTGTGAGGTGTAGAACAAACATGTGGAGACTGTGGAGTTCAGAAAGCAGATAAGGCCAGGCAGCCAACTTGAACGTATATCTGGCTGCTACAGCAGCTCTCTTACTGAGCAGCACCTTCTACAATGACACTTTGAGGGATGTGAGAGGATTCTCACGTGCTTCCTGTTAGAGCCTCTCATAAACACAGATCCTCACATGAAGGGGAGTAGAGAGAAGACAAATGTATGCTAAGCACCATGTTCTGTAATGACATCTACAGTCACGTTAGGCTGTAAAGGAGAGAAAGCTTTGAAAAGCTGAAGGAAAATGACTGTGCTGTTACCAGCAGTTGTTTCCTTCTGACTTCAGGCATAGAGGAGGTGTAATGACCCCCCAGTATCTCCAGTAATCTACTGAAATGTGTCAACAGTATTCAGAGACACAGCAGAAGCAACTTTCTGCCATTTGTGTGCTTTTGAAGAGTAAGAAGTTCATTCACAGCAACTTGGCTTTTTCTTTAATCCCCAGGGAGAAATTTCAGTGACCTGCATCCACAGTGTGTGTAGAAACTTATTATAATACATCACATTCTTCAGTCTATATGGAGAAATATTTCAGGAAGCATAGCTAAAGAAATTTAACATTTTTTCTTATCCATAAGGGATCCTTTGGCCTCTGGAGAGGATGCTTCCTGAGTTAAAAATGAGAGATTCTTTGGATGTGTTTGGATAACGTTGGTTACATAGACTCTGTGACTTGCTTATGAATGAGCATGGAAATTAATCTCCTTCCTAAGAGGATATATAGATTAGGGGAAGCTTGAGAGATTATGATATCCTGTTTGAGAACATATCCAGTGAATAGAGCTTAATATTATTCATAATGGTGCATTTATATCTGACTTCAGCATAATATACCTGTACGGAAACTTAAAAATCTATTACTTCATTAGTGAACAACACTCACATGTAATGCTTCAGCCACTTTTGGCTATGGCTAAAAGTACAAAATAGGCAGTTGTGTTTTTGACCAAAGGCACCTGAACGTAGTGCTAATAAAAGCTGTTGCATTCATTGTCTGTCTTTGAGAATCATCTTGGGGCAAGATTCCTGTTTAAAAGTCCTAGCCATGCAAATGAGGCATGGATAGAAAAAGCAGGATGCACCTGTGTGTGTTTGCTAATGAAAGAAGAGTGGCTCCTTGGCTTCGGGGATGAACAGTGGCTTACTCTTAAGTTACACTAACTGAGGATATGAACCTTAGCATAAATAGACAGATTTCTGCCTCTGTGAAACAATAACAGGGATAGCCATCCGTATTTAACCTCCATCTTCTTGTGCTCTACTATTTGTCCCTTCTTGTGGTGTCATCAAAACATAATCTACAGAAAACACCAAATTAAGAATTGCTCAAAATGCATTCAGAAAATGTTGAGCCTGTCTTGGGTCCCGTCTCCCACACCCCTCCCCCCATACCTAACTAATTAACATCTCCAGTTCTGACTTCAACTTGTAATTAAGAATTTGCATAGCTGGGAATCTGCAGTAGCTTGGAAAGCAGCCTTCAGAATCCTTTAGGATTCAGTTTCCTGTTTAAAATCATAAACAGTGTTGGTGTTGACCTACATAGCCTCTGATTTTTATTATTTTTTTAACCTAAATTGCTACAAAGGCTCCTAATTATAGCACACTCAAAAAAACTCAGTAAGCCATCTATAAAAATTGCATTAAAAGCAACATTATTTCCCATGACATTAATAAGCACTTTCTGAGTGTGATTTATTTCTGCAACAATTACTGCAAAGTCTCCTGGAAGATGTATTTCTGTGTCGTTAATGTAATATACATGTATGTAATTTTCCATTTTAGTGCCTATTGATGGCTTCATTTTTCATCTGTATTAGGCTATTCTTATCGTCTCCTCTGGGCTTTCAGAAATGGCAGACATCAAGAGAAAATTGTAGTGGCATGTCCAGTGGGAAATGCAAAAAAGCAAATACATCAGAGTCTTAACAGAAAGGACTGAGTTCAAGTGCATTTGCATCATGAGAATTTAAACTGCCTTCCAATCTTTTAGAGATCTGAAAGTATTTCATTGAAGTAACTTTGCTTTTATGTGTTTTACTGGGAAATGAATTCTAATTCTGAGTGTAGTCCTTGTGCATGTGAGAGAAGCACGCTTGAGAAGCGTGCCCATTCTGTTCTGTTTGCCAGCCTCTGAGTTCAGAAGGCGAAGATTAATATTTCTCACCTTCACCTGTATCATTTCAAAACTTTGCTTCAAGTCCTGGGTGGCTCAGGGGAGTTATATCACAGAAGGCTACTTACCAGAATTCAGATTTGCTACTTCAAATGTCCAGGCTTGTAAGGAACACTGGTATCAAAACATAAGAGTCGGCAAAATCACTTGTATCATATGAGCTTTGAGGCAACTGGTTTAGTACAAAATGAGAAAGTGTAGGCAACTGCAGCCTAGATCCTTGTAGTGACTTGATTCCTCTCTGCTTTCACCTCTCACAGCTTCCCTGTGGTGGTGTGTTCCAAAGGAGCAGGCTCTGTTTTCAGGTCAGCTGGTGCAGTGGTAATTACAGATGTGAATTTATTCACAGCTCTGAGTGAGATAATTAAATGTCTTCTTATTAATATCATCTGAGTGCCACAGTGTGTTTCTGTTTATAATACACTCTGAGATAATGTGGTTAACTTATATGACATTGGCAGTAGCAGCTATAACTTTTTGCTGTTTTAATGGGAACTTGTCGAGTGGTTGTAAAAGCACAAGTCAGACACAGGATTTGGCTGCAATTGAAGAATGCAGGAACAAAGTTAGAGCAAAGGAGCTGACATCCAATCTATGTTATTCTGCTGAGATCAAAGGTATTGATCAGAGATATGGGTGAGAGAACTCCAGCCAAACTTGTACACGGCACCAGTCAAATCTCCATCCTGAACCAAGGCACTAAATCTAGTCTATACTTGGTGGGGGATGTGGTGGTTTAGCCCTGGCTGAGTGCCACATGCCCACCAACTCCTATCACTTTCCCTCCTAAACTGGACAGAGGGAAGCGAAAGATGAGTGCTTTGTGAGTCGAGATAAGGGCAGGGAGATTGCTCAGCAATTAGTGTCACGGGCAAAACAGACTCAACTTGGAGAAAAATGGTTTGATGTATTAATGAACCATCAGAACAGGGAGATGAGAAATAAAACTGAATCTTAAAACACATCCTCCCACCTCTCCTTCTTCCTGAGATTCTTCCCTCTTCACCCGCAAGTGGCACAGGGGATGGGAGTTATGGTCAGTTCATTACAGATGGGCTTTGCCACTGCTTCTTCTCAGGGGGAAGCCTCCTCACACTTCTCCCTGCTTACGCTGTGGGGTCCCTCCCAAAGGAGATAGTCCTTCACAAACGTCTCCAATGTGGGTCCTTCCCAGGGGCTACAGTTCTTTATGAACTGCTCCAGCCTGGGTCCTTCCAGGCACATTCCTTCGCAAACTGCCCCAACATGGGTCATCCATGGGGAGAACAGTCCTTTGGGAAGACAATGCTCCAGTGTGGATCCCTCACAGGATCTAAAGTCCTAACACAGCAAACCTGGTCCGGTGTGGGCTCCTCTCTCCATGGACTCTGAGGTCCTGCCAGGAACTTGCTCCAGGATGAGCTTCCCATGTAGTCACAACCTTCTTCAGGCATCCACTCGCTCTGACGTGGGCTCCTCCGTGGGCTGTGAGTGGGTCTCTGCTCCCCTGCAGCCTCTATGGGCTGCACCATGGGGCACAGGGGAATTAATTTTTTCTTCCAGGGCCTAAGCACCCTCCTTCTCCCCTTGGAGACCTTGGTGTCTGTGGAGATGTTTTCACATTCTCACTGTTGCTGCTGCAGTTTAGCAACTGGACAGCAACTTCTTCCCCTTCTCCAACACGTTATTCACAGAGGTGTTACCTCAGTCATGGATTGGCCAGGCCTGGGTCAGTGGCAGGATCATCTTAGAATTGACTCGCATTGGCCCTGTCAGCTACAGGGGAAGCTTCTGGCAGCTCTTTGTTTAAAGAAGCGACTCCTGCTACCAAAACCAGGCCCAGACAAAACCACTACAGGGAAAAAGTGTTCTACTAAAGGATCTAACCGAACTGTTTTAGGAAGTGCCAAAATTTGAATGAATGAGGTTAGGAGAGAGAAATCCTATCTATCTTCTTCAGTTTTGTCACAGAAATCAGTAGCACTGGAATTGATTAACTGCTCCGCTTGTGATGAATGTGAGATTTTCACAAGTGCCCGTGAAGGAGTGATCAGATATACAATTAACGCTTTTGGAGGAATTGACATACCTGACTTCTTTAGCCTGCTTTGAAAATCCCAGTACTGTAACAATTCTGTAGTGACCACCTTTGGAAGTTACATGACAAAAATCTTGCACATTTTTCCTTTCTTACATTTCTTAGTGCACTCAGCAGAACATTTTTAGAGGCGTTTCGTCGTGAACAGTAATTTGGAGGTTGTGTTTGTGCCCTTCCAGAAAGGTCAACTTAAAAACTCCCTTGTAAGATTAAACATAGGGTCAAAATCAGATATTAAATGAACAGTATAAAAGATACAAGTTCAGTTCTATTCCTTGACATAATGTAAAAGTTTTGATTGAATACTGCCCTCTGCTCATGATTTGGTACTGTTTGTGCTTTTCTACCTTTGCTGAAACCTCTTCCACTGGCAATTCAGATTCAGGTGGGTCTTCCAAGGCCACCGGCTCTTACTGTCTTGTGAGGAAAAAAGACTTCGAGCACTGAAACTTTCCACTTGAAAAGAATTTTTGTTTTCATTATTGTGGCCTTATCTTCTGTAAAAGCTTCTTTTCTATCTTGAACATCCCCTGGCTCTGCAGACTCTAGCAACCTACTACCTGAGATGTTTTTGATAAAGGATTTTTTTTATTAGTTGTTACAAGTTTTGCAAGCTGTTCCTCAAAGTTTTTTTGGCTGTTTTTTGTACTACCTCTACAGTCAGCCTGCCAGAGTAGCAGTTGGTGCTTTCTATTTGGGATAAAACTTCACCTTCTTGAAGCCTCAGTGTAGTGTCTTGATGTACCTTTCTGCCATCTGCAAGAATCTTGCTCCTTCTGACAGCACTTCTGAGGTGTGTGGGTCTTTCTGAACTTAGTTCAAGTTGTTCTGAATTGAAAAAAAGGAGTCTCTCATTTTTCTGTTGATCCAGAATGGACCTTGAACAGGGTCCACAGGGATTCATGGGCCAAAGTTGATCTGCATGAACAGGCAAGAAGAACTGGAACCTCGGTGCTGGCCAGGGCCAAGTCAAGTGTTGCTTTTCCTGTGGTTCCCTGTCGTGGTTTCTGCCCATCAGGGAACAAAAGACCACGATTAGCCTCAAGTACCGAAGACTTAAGGATTGCTAAAGGGCAGGGAGAGCTTAATTGCCGCTTAAGGTGCAGGACAAAACAGACCAGGCTACTCAGCTTGGGGAAGAAAACAGAAAATAATTTAATACAAAC